>RJWJ010001565.1:68626-126518 GCA_004363605.1 Indri indri | reverse complement strand
TGTATGTCTGCTTATCATTTTAAAACATCTGCCAACTTACCTTTTCATCCTTCCCTCTAGCCATGGTTTATATGCCTCTCTTCCTCTAAAAACTGTGGAAAGTGAACCTTTCCCTTCTATCCTCCATAGCACCCAGGAGACCCACTTTTCTCCATTCCTCCTATATACTTTCTATCTCTTCTTGTCCGCTGACTCCCTCCCACCTGCCTTTAAACATAGCCAGACCTCCCTGCTTTGAAAAACCTCTCACTTCTCACTTCATTTGTGGCCCACCTCTAGCCATCCTCCCCTTTCACCCACCTTCTCTTCACTAACAAAGATCTTAAAACATCACTCCACGTGCTCTACCTGTATTTCCACATCATTGGATTCTACATAGCTCCGTGGCCTTCTGCTTTCAACCCAACCATTCAACTGAAAGAACTTCTCTGAGAGTTCACCAATAATTTCTTCATTGTCACACTCTTCAGTCACTATTCAGTCCTCTTTCTTCCTGACCTCTTTGCTGCTGTAAACACTGATCACTTTCTGCTCTTAGCCTTTATGTTCTCCTTTCTCTCAAAACTGTGGTTCAGTTCGGGTCTTGAGGAAGTCTGTGGCAGGCACTTAGGTTTGCCATTCTCAGCTTCTGTCCTATTAACAGAACAAGGACTCGGCCCCAATCATGGCAAACTCTTCCGCTTTGACAGTGATTGGTGTAAGTGTGCAAAATACCGTGGGTGTGCATGCTCTGATCAATGGTAAGGGAAAGACCCCCAAGTGGTTTGGGGAAATATTTTACTCCTATAAAAGAGGCACATAATGAGAAAAACATTTCTTCCTTCCCCTCCCATCCTTCTTGGGATATTGTCACATAAGAGCATGAAGCACTGAGCTGTGTCGTCCCGCCACCACGGGAGAAGGTCAAGAGAAGTGCAGAAGCCAATGCAGTGCTCTGATATCAGGGGACTGCCAAGCAAATGTTGCAGCTGCACACATGCTTGCATGACAACAGGTATAAACGTAAGTCAGCAACTGTTGGCAATGTTTCTATGACTTGCAGCCAAACACATTGAAGCATTCTTCTAAAACTACCCACCTCATCTACTTTCACAGAATATATGGTGATGTTTATGCGGACCTCATCAAAATTCTTATTTCCAAATTTCCCCACCTCTAGACTCTCCAAGAAACTAGATATCTCTACTGAATTTCATACCGTCAGCTTAATGTAACATGTTCAAATTTAAACTCATCAGTTTTCCCCTACATCAACAAGCCTTTTGTCATTTTCACAAAGATGAAGAATCCCTTTCAGCTTTGTTAGAAGAATGAGAGTTCCAAGAGCTCCAAGAGGAACATAGTGCAGACAAGTAAGACAGTATTTAAGATTTATGTCTTAATGTGGCTCAGTTGTGCCTGGGTGTGCTAGGCATTTCATAACAGCAAACAGGCATAAAACAACATGGATGAGACACAGGGTGCACAGAAAGACGCAGCCAAAGATAAAGCCAAAGTGAGAGCAGCCGTCGGAGCATGAAAGATGGCTTCCTAAAAACTTTGGCCTTTTTAGTGTACATAGTCTAAGGTTCTCAGATGTAGAACAACATGATTAGATTGATATTTTGCAAAAATAGCTTCAGGAACAGTATGAAGGATGGATCTGGATCTGAAGGTACAAGACTGAGATTAGTAAAGCAAAATAAAAATCCTCTAACAAGAAAATAATGAAGTTCTGAACAAAGACTCTGGAAGTGGTAATGGGGTTAGGGGAAGGGACATATTTGAAAAATAATTAGGAGATAATTCACAAGACTATGAGACAGATTGCATATCGAAAGTGAGGGAAAGAGAAGAGTATAAAACAAGAGTTTGGGTTGACCAAGTAGTTAATGTCATAATTGTATAAGAGGAAAGATTATAATTATTGTGGGTCAATATAATGGAGTTCAGGTGAGCACATGTTCAAATTGAGTTGCTTATGAGACATCGAGGTGGAAATGTCTAGTAGCCAGGGTAATACGTGTTTCCAAAACTCAAAAGAACTGTCTGGAAACAGGTTTGGGAGTGTGAAAAGTACAGTGGATGTACATGCTCAATACTCATTCCAATCCTCTTCTTGCATGCTTTCCTCTCCTGCCAAGATGCTAAAAAAGAAAAAAATCTACTAGCTTCCCTAGTAACTAGGCATGGCCATGTGACTATGTTCTGGACAATGATGTAAGTAGGAATGTTGTGTGGGACTTCTAGGAAGACTATGGAAACTTGTATGACTCAAATGGGAGGGAGACCCTGTTTGGTCTTCCACCCTTTCCACTTTTCTTCTACTAAGGTCAAGGATGTGATAGCCAGAACTCCAGCAGCAATTTTGGCTGTAACATGACCTTGAAGATGAAAGTCATGCGGTAGAATGGAAGAGCAGAAAGACAGGAGGATGCTGGGTTCCTAATTATAATACTATGGAGCCCCCGTACCAGCCCTGGACCGAGCACCTCCGGATTTGTTTTACATTTAAACCACTGTTTAGATTTTATGTTTTATGCCCCCAAAATATAATTCTAACTGATACATCAAATCATTATCAATGTATGGGTGATCCCTTGGCATTAGAGCCATGGAAGTAGAAGACGTCTTCCAGAAAGAGTCTGTAGAATGAGGAGAGAGAAATAAACACAGATATCTCAAATGAAAACATCAATGCAAAGGGCAGCGGAAGACAAGTCAGCCAAGAGATTTGGAAGGAAGAGACAGAAAGTTAACAGGATGTGTGAAACCTGGAGATGCACCACTGAGATTCCTAACTGCAAGGAATGTGATTCAAGAAAGGACACACTGCCCGGCTGCAAGGAGTGTATTTGGTTGACAGCCTCCAGCTGTTAGCTCCATCATGGTCCACTTCAGCTTTTAAGGTCATACCCTTCTTGGGCTAGCCCCTGGCCCATAACTGAGTAAACACAGTGGTAGCCAAGATTACTTATTCTTAGGGCAGCCTTGCCAATGACTAAGCAAGGCATGGTACAAAATTTCCACCCAACGCAGGACTCTACTAACAGGCACTCCTTGCTCCAGAGCTCCCCATTAGGCTAATAGAGACCATGAACTCGCCATCACAGTTGGAGAGCTCCCTCTGCCCAATTCATCTTTTGCACGTCTAACTCTGTTTCAGCATCTGCTTGCCACAGAACGCAGCTTACCCAGAGGGTATTAAGGGGCTACACAAGTTAACATGTATTAATGGATTTGATTAAATAAGTATTAAATCATTTCATTTCAAAGCAAAGAGTTAGGAAGTTAGTGATTTCCTGAACTAACCAAAACTACCAAATACAAGCATTCTTACCCAAAGCAGTTCACTTTCCGATTAATGTGCTCAGTCCTCTCTAGGTTTTTTTTTTTTAATCTCTGTTAACCCAGAATAAAACCATATTCCATTAACAATCCCTCCAAAACATCCATTTCTGTTGTCTTACTTTCCTTAATTTTTATCTTATAATCAAGTATTATGATGAATAAGGATAAATTAATAATATCACAAGTAGAGGAATTCATTCAAGCCCCTTTGTGTGTATCATTACTAACTACTCTCCAGATTCAACTATATTATGGTATAAACCACCATCATTCAACACAAGACTCCACTTGGTAAAATCTCCATATAATAAGATTAATTTATAAGGCCGATATGAAACATAGTCCCAGAACATAATGGCCAGAGTATTGTCAATAGAATTCATTGAAAGGATTCTTGTTTCTAAGAATCCAACCATTTATTTCACAAAGACAGAGGTTCATTTTCTCTTTCTTCCTTTTATGTCAATCATTTGTCTTAAATTGATCTCCCAACAAAAGCACAGATACCTGCAAATATGTTGGCATCTCCTCCTTACAAGAAAAACAACAAATCAAATAAAAATCTGCTTTCCCCAGTGTTCGATTTGGGGCACTATGACAACTCTCTGATGTTCACTTTCTGGGGTCATCAAACTACCTACCACCCATGGACTAAATCTGGCCTTCCACCTATTTTTGTAAATAAAGTTTTATTGGAACACATTCATGCCCATTAGTTTACATACTGTCTATGGCTGCTTTTGTACCACAATGGCAGAGTTGAGTCATTGCAGCAGAAACCATCTGTCCTACAAAGCCTAAAATATTTACTATTTTGGCCCTTAACAGAAAAGATTAGCCAATCCCTGTTCTAGTTTAAAAATCATCCTATGCTCTCGCATTTCAGGTATTTATTCATTCATTTCACTGACATTTTAACATGTTAACATCACTGTTAATAAGTGTCAATCTGAAATCAGACAATGCTTTTTAAAGGTCATAATGCATGCTTTCCTTTTTCTTTTATTAATAGGTGGTTATTATTTTTTAATTAATCTAATTTTTTAAAAATTATCTTCTACCCAGATGACATTTATTTTTTTCCCAGATGACATTAGAATCTTGAATCCAACACTTGATATATTCAGCCATGTTTTAAGATAGAGATTTAAACTTCAAGCTTTAGAACAAAAAAAGGTTAGTCCCCAAAAGAGACTGGAAATAAAATATCTACAGCTTTAAGAGATATAAAAAAAGTATGCCCTAATTCCCATGTTTTCCTTTCTTTCCTTTTGAAAAGATTGCCTCTCTAAATAAAAGAAAGAAGATGACAGCCTTTTAAAATGCTTTTCATCCTCAGATCTTTTGACGTCAAAGACCTTCCTATTTTAATGGAGCAACATCTTCTAAGAATTCATCAATGAATCATAGCATGAGGAGGAGGGGAGAGACGAGGTCTGAAATGCAGGAAGATTCCAAACTTGATCTGCTGCCCTTGATGGTGAGCGTTGCACAGACCACAGATTTGCTCAATTCAAAGATGTCCAAAAGACTAAGCATGAATTTCTGGTTAGCAGCTCCCCTGTGTCAGCTTTCAGCTGGGAGCTCTGTAGTTTTGCCGTACAGCATAATTGAACTTAGGTCTCTGTGTGATGATTCTGCCCCTCCTCCTACTTTATTTTCTTCTATTGTTTCCTCCTCTAAGGGCATACAACTACTCGGGGCTTTGTGAACCATGGGTTCAATCATCTCTTCAAGATGATGAAATCAGCATTTCTCAATGTGATCTCTCAATTGTCACACCCAAATGCATTTTACTTTCCTTTTATTTCAAAAGTAGTGTAAAGATATTTGTATGGAAATCATAAAAATACTGGTAAGTAAAAATAACCCATGGCAAATAAAATTCAGATTATTTATAAATGCTACCACCCAAAGAAACTATTGTAAAAATATATTTATTTAGACATGCAGTGGGTTGAATGGTTGAATGGTGCTCACGTCTCACCCCAACCCTCCAAAAGACATGTCTACCCAGAACCTATAAATGTAACCTTATTTGAAAAAAGGGTCTTTACAAAGACAAATGTAATTATGTTAAGTTTCTCAAAATGAGAATCCTGAATTATCTGGCAAGCCCTAAATCCAATAACGAGTGTTCTTATAAGAAAAGGAAAATCCACAGACGTGTGAAGATGGAAGCAGAGATTCGAGTGATGCTGCCACAGGCCAAGGAATGTCTGGAGCCTTTGGAGGAAACATGGCCCTTGACTTCCTGCCTCTAGTATCCACAATTGTGATAGAACAAATTTCTGTTGTTTGTGGCAAGTTTGCAGCAATTTGTTACAGTAGCCCTAAGAAGCTATTACAATACGTTTGTTCAATAAATATTTTTGAACAACTTTGAGCCACATATTACATCAAGAAACTGGTGATAAGACACCAAACTTTTCAAAGTTTTTTTCTATGCATACGTAGAAATATACGTATAAACATATTTTCAATGGGTCATCAGAAAATAATTATTATTAACACACCTTTTCCATGTAATGATATAAATGTTTTTTCATGATAATAAGTAATATGTCTTCATCTTATAGATGAACCACTATTTTGCTCATGAAGCTCTCAATTTTTGAACATTGAGTTTATTTCAATTGTTTGTTATATGTAATAACCATTCTTTAAATATTTATGTACACCTTTAATAATTTCTACAAATTTTTAGAAATGGAATTCAGAAGTCAAGGTATGTGCCAGTTATCAATTTATTGTCTCTCAGTTCCAAATTTACCTTTCTTTCTCCTGCTTTGTGAAACTGGAACTGGACCCTGTAGACATTTCTCCTTTACCAGTTGGCATAATGACAGGCTTTGTCAACAGAGGGCGTTGGAGGAACACAAGGCAGCAGTGGCAGGAAGACGCTTCCCTTCTGGGTCCCAGTCCTCCATTTTATTTCAGCATGGGAGCCTTGCAGCCCTCACAAACTAGCTCCAGCCACACCATCAGGTCACACTTCTCCCACCCCCACCCCCACCACTCTCTGGCTGTTTCCCTAGGGTAGCTCTGGGCATGGCCTCAGGCATCTGTCTCCCCCTCCCACGGACATTTCTGCAGATCAACATGGCCTGATAGCTGGAAGGTTTCTTTGCCACCAATGGCTGTGTTTTCCAGTGGTAGACACACCCTCTGCAAAGAGGTCTAAATTTCAGCCTTGGGTTGAGGGCAAGGGAACCCTCCTAGATCTTAGTTCCCCCAGTGTCCGCTTTTATTCAGCTTTGATGTGGTAGCTTCTTTTTTGCAGCTGCTACTTCCAGATCCCCGTAGAGATGTCTTATCACTTTTGCTAGTTAACAATTCTTTTTATTAAATTTTTCCTTTTTTTAATAATCGGTATGCTTTTCATCTCCTAACTGGACCCTGACTGATACAAAGTCTATGTGCATTTACATTACCAAATTAACTTCCTGAACAGTTGCTTCAATTTACAATTCCTTCCCTAAGCCCTCACCAATTCTGAATATTTTATTCATTCTCTGCAATAAAAATATGATAAAAAAAAGAAATGATCCCTTGTCAATTGTTTTAATTTGCATTTCTCTGATTACTAGTAAGGTGGAGGCAAGACTATCTGAGAATACGTTGCATCAGAAGGAGTTATATCAAACCAACAGTGATTACCTCTGGAAAAGAAAATAGGATAGGGAAGAAGGAGACGGAAGGGAGACTTTCGCTTATTGCTCTAGAACCTTGCACAATGTGCAAATATTTTACAAAAAGAAAATATTCATGTATTATTTGTGTAGTTAATAGTCAATGCGTCATGAAAATAAGGGTCTGCTGAGCCGTGTCTCTGACTGCACATTACTGCTGATAGAGTTGTCGCCTCCCCAGCAGAGCTCAGCAATCGGCTTTGATAATGGTTTATCCAGACCTGATACCACGGGCTCCAGACATGACCACAGACTTGTCCTTCTAAGGCTGCGTCTAGGACACCAAGGGGAAGTAAGGATTCCACATAATACCTGGTTACAGCAGCTGTAGTTCCTTTGTTTTCTGGGATAGGAAACTCATTACTTTTAATGCACTGATTCATTGTAAAAGGGTGTATAAAACCACGAGTTGGACCCTAAACCCAGATTTTTAGCTTATAAAATATGATCATCATATCTCTAGGGAAGAACAGAGGGAGAATATAGAGGCTGTAGGGTCCATTTGCCTTTTCCAAGTTACCAACTGTTCACACACAAGTTCATACAAGTCGAAGCTAGTGAAATGTGGGACTTAGTCTGACCCAGAAAGAGGAAGAGGACATGACTAGTTAAGCACAGGCTTAGGCCACAGTCATCTCTCTGTTTCTAAAATGATTAATCATCTTTTACATTTTTCATTCTTGCTTCCAAACTGAAAAAAAAAAAAAAAAAGTACGAAGAGGGTTAAGATGATGTCATTGTACTTGTCCCAACTATAATTGGTAATTTTATGATTCTTTTTTTGACAGATCTAAAATATTATTATAACTAATATATTATAAATATTTGGAATTCCTCTTCCAGCAAGGAAAGGTCTTTTATTAGTAATTTCCAGGCAGCTAATAGGCCTCTGTCAGGCTGAACTGCATAGGGAATGGGTAGGGAAATGGCAGCTATTGGGAGCAGGGCAAATTGCCCTACATATTGGGGGACGATGAAATAAAGCAGTGGTCCTCAACCTTTTTGGCACCAGAGACCGATTGCATGAAAGACCAGGGGTGGTGAGGGAGGGCATGGCAGAGCTCTGGGGCCCGATCCTTAACGGTACAAATCAGTAGTAGTCCACGGCCCCAGGATAGGGGACCTCCCAACACACATGGGGAGGATTTGCAGGAGTGGGGTGAGAGGGTGAAAGGGAGAACCACAAAGCACGGACAATATGAACAATATGAATTAAGGATGCTTAGAAAAGAATGCTAAGCATTGTATACCTCCATAATGTGATTCTCACTTCTCTACCCCATCGAAAGTTATTGAGTGAAGACCTATGTTAATTTTCAAAGCTTTTAAGAGTCATTTATATTTATTTTAGCTGTATTGATGCTCTGAGACTGAACTTTGAGCCAGAACAAGATATTTATTTGTGTTCCATTTGTTTAATGTTTGTTTCACCTACTAGCTGTGAATTCATATAATGGACTAGGGTTGCTAGACAACAGTTAAAATACTTTAAGCCATGACTTTCTAAAGACCCAAAAAGTCCCAACTTCCCACCTTCTGAGAATAGCTATGCTGTCAAGGTAGTAAAAACTGAAACAGGGAAAACACATCTGTTGTTGTTCAGTCTGACATCTTTGCTCACATAATATATGCAAGGATGCTGCTCAGAAGAATTACATGGTCTGAAAGCAGCTACACATAAAGCTCGTGGATTCCTTCCCATTCTAAAATATAAATTCAGTTAATTTAAGTCAAAATTTTTCTTACACATATTCTTTACCCTCTACGATGTGTCTCCTTTTAAAAAAAATAAGACAAGTTTATTGACTGCTGACTTTAATTAACTTGCTTCACCTTGACATCAAAGCCCAACACTTTATTTCAACTGTCTCTCCAAAAAACTAAAATTGCCCAGAATATGAGGCCACAAGATAAATCAAGTTTTTAATGACATATTGTAAGTATACATAAAAGCATAGAGAAAAATATGGCCAACATACACATATCACCACCAAACTTGGTCAAATTTTAACATTTTGTAATAGATCCTTCAGATGTTTTCTAAGAAATAAATCACTTCACATCCCAGTGAAGCCCTATGTATAATCTTCAACAACGCCTTTTCTCTCACTTTAATCTTATGTGTAACCACTATGCTGAATTCGGTGTTCGCTAAGGACTGAATATTCACTTCCCCCCAAATTCATAGGTTGAAGCCTAAATCCCAAATGTAATGATATTCAGAGATGGGGCCTTTGGGGAGTGATTAGGGCATGAGGGTGGAGCCCTCATGGATGGGGTTAGTGCCCTTATTAGAGGATGAAAAGACCAGAGTGCTCTCTCTCCACCGTGTGAGGGTACAAGGAGAACATGGCTATCTGCAAACCAGAGCGACTGTCCCCATCAGACGCTGGATCTGGTGGCTTCCTACCTTCCAAAACTGTGAGAAGTAAATTTCTTTTACTGAAACCTCCAGTTTATGGTATATTTATTATAGCAGCCCAAACTAAGACAGTGTTTGCTATTTTCATGTATATTTTTATAATTGTACTATACATATATTTATTCATAAATAATATCAAAAATTATTTTGCCAGTTTTGAAGCTTATCTAAGCAGTATTGTACTGCTACACACACACACACACACACACACACATATACACACACACACACCATGTATAAGTATTCATATTCTTTTACAACTTGAAGATGTATCTATGCTGAAAAAATATAGTTGTATTTCCTTCATTTTAACTGCTATTTGCCATTGTATGATCATGCTACGATTTAATAATTTGTTCTCCTATGGATGGACATTTACTCTTTGGCCATTCTTTGCTATTAATAAGCCATACTGCAGGAAAAATCTTTTTGGATGGAAGTATGCATTGTTTGTTTTTTATTTTATTTTGTTTTTAACATGGAGTTAATTGAATAATATTATCAATACAGTTGACCTTTTTTTCTTAACATATCAGTTCTGTCAGTTTTAACGCATGTACGGATTCATATGACCACCATCACAATAAGGACATAGAATAATTCCATCACCCAAAGCAGGTCCCTAATGCTGTTCCTTGGTCACTGCTTCTAATGCCTAGCAACCAACGATCTATTCTGTCACCACAGTTTTTCCATTTCTAGGCTATCATATAAATGTAATCATACAATATGAAACCTTTTGAAACTGAATTCTATGCCTCAGCATAATGCCTTTGTGATACGTCATGTTGTGCATATCAATATTTTGTTCCTGTTATTAATAAGCATAATAAAACTGGATTACTGGGTCATATGGTAAGTATATGTTGATCTTTCCAAATGTTTGAAAATTTACCAGTTATCTTTCTGTCATTGATTTCTAAGTCTAGTTCTATTATGAGCAGAAAGGATAATTTGTGTGATTTAGATTCTTTTAATTTTTTTAATGCTTGTTTTATAACCAGGATATAGTGTATCTTTGTAAATGTCATGTACACTTGTAATTAGATCTAGTTGACCAATAGTGTTTGTCACTTCTTCTACATCCTTGGTGATTTTCTATTTGCTCTATCATTGGAAAAGAAAGGAACATTGACGTCTCTGGCTATAATTGTTGAATTTGTCCATTTATCCTTTCAGTTTTATTAGTTTTACTTTATGTATTTTGAAGTTCTGTTCTTAGAGATAAACACACTTAGGATAATTATGTCTTCTTGGTGAATTGTCCATTTTATCATTATGTAATGTCCTTTTTTATCCCTGGCATTTTTCTTGCTCTAAAGTCTACTTTGTCTGATATTAATATAATCATTCCAGATTTACTTTGATTAGTGTTTGTCTGTTATATCATTTTCTATCCTTTGACTTTTAACCTACCTGTTGTTATACACACACACACACACACACACACACACACACACACACACACACATCAGGTTTCTTGTAGGCAGCATAACATTGGGTTTTTAAAAAAAAATTAATCTATTCTGACAATCTCTGTCTTTTAATTGGTGTCTTTAGACCATTTACATTTCAAATAATTATCATATGCTTGCATTTAGGTCTACCATTTTATAATTTGCTTTCTGTTTATTCCCTATATTTTTTGCTTCTCTTTCTCCTTTTTCCTCTTTTCTGCTTTCTTTTCTGTGTTCCATTTTAATATATTTACTAAATGTTTATTATATTTCTTAGTATACTTTTTTAGATTTATATGTCTTAGTACAGTATAGTATTATAATCTAGGGATTGTAATATACAGACTTAATGTTCTTCAGTCTATTTAGAATTAATATTTTACCACTTCAAGTAGAGTGCAGAATCCTTACCAACATTTATGTCCTTAACCTCCTTCCTTTCATGTTGTAGTAGTCATATGTATTATGTCTACATATATTGAAACTCCAACAGATAATGTTATAACTTTTTTCAGTGATCACATGTAGTTTTTAAAACTTAAGATGAAGGAAATAATATTATTTATATTTACCCAGATATTTACCATTTCTGTTGCTCTTCCTTCATTCCTGATGTTCCAGGTTTCCCTCTGGTAGCATTTGCCCGCCATCTGGAAAATTTCCTTTAGCATTTCTTTTACAGTATGTCTGCTGGTGATGATTTCTTTTAATTTTCTTTCATCTAAGAATGTCTTTACTTCATATTCATTCCTGAAGGAAATTAATGCTGGAAAGGAACTTTGAAATTGTCTAACTCAAAATACTCATTTACTTGTGAGGAAAATGAAGCCTAGAGACATTAAATAATTTGTCCCCTGCCACCAAGCTAGTTGATGACTGAACCAGGCCCACAGTCTAAGCTCTCTAACTCCCAGTCCAGTGCTCTTGCTCTCCCTTCACAGTGGCCTGGTTTGCTGTCTCAATTATTTGGTTTATGCTGGGAATAAAGTTATCCAAAAAGAGTTTGATTATTGTGTGCTTAGTAGGAAAAAAAAGTAAAATTATCATTTTTGGAGTTGCAAATTACCTTAGAAATCATTCACTTCAGTGTTTCATGTTTCAAATGAAGCCCAGAGAAGGTAATCCAGTTGCCCAAGGGAAATTTATTAATAAGTAGAGCCATGACTTTTTACAGCAAGATCACACTATGTACTCATCATTTGTAAAGAACAGGCACTTGAGTTGTTTGTTTGTTTTGTTTATTTGTTTGTTTTTGTTCCCCAGGAGTAGTGATGGATTGTGCTGTGCCAAATACACACACACACACACACTCAGTCTCTCTCTCTCTGTCTTTCTCTCTCCCTCTCTCCCTCTCTCTCTCTTTAGCCCCCTTATGATCTCATGACACAAGTTGGATGGCCAGTGCTAGACAACGGATCCTAGCTGGACTATTTGCAATCAAATTTAACTTTGTTCCCATTAACACTGTCCACTGTCCATGATTCCCAAACTTCAGCTCTTTCAGAGTCTTAAAAGCTGAGAAGAATCTGTTTATTGAAAATGCACATTCCTGGCCCCATTTCCAAAGTTTCTGATTCACTGGATCCAGTGTGGCCCTAAAATCTGCATTTTTATAAACACAACAGGTAATTCTGATCCACAGTCTGCGCTTTGAGAAATCTCTGGCTTATATTGAGACATTGTGTTTTGGTCATGAATAGAAAATTCTGGACTTCCTAGCTCAGAATAAGGTGTTGGGTGCCACACCAACTCAGCATCAGGTTTCTGAACCTCATCCCACTGTGGATCTGTTATTCATAGTAAGATTAATTTCCTCTCTCCTCTCTTGCTGACCCCAGCAGGTAAAGGTAGCATTGCCCTCAAACACGTCTACACTTTAATGAAAACTCTGACAGACACAGATATCTATGTTTAGTGCAGTTATTTCTTTTTTTGTCTCTTAACCTACTGCTTTCTCAAAAGGTCCATTGAGATTCCATTAGATGTTTTAACTAAATAAAAAAATAGTTAACACCTATCTCAGCTAGATTTTATAAATCCACATTTTTATCTTAAATACTGTTTTCCCAACCACTCCCCATCTCCACACATGAGTACACATGGACCAAAAAACACCATTTATCCTACAGGAATTTATTTGTTAATTTTTATCTGCATGCCTTGCTGTGTGTGAAATCCTGTGAATGGAGGAAAAGGAAAGAGAAAGCCTGGTAGCCTTGAACCCACACAGTTAGGGTCCGGTGTAGAAAATCAGCCAAACAAGGAACAACTAGTCATATTCTAGGCAACGTGGGAACACGTGCAAGATAAACACAGAATATAACCTTCACAGATCGAGGAACTCCACTGTTTAAATGTTGACTCTGTTGTTTTCATGATTTAACTCTTGGAAGTGGAGAGCTTGATATTTAGCTAGACTAAAAGGAAACACAAGTGCCCTTTTGCGTTTGCTCCTCTTAAGGCATGCATTGGCACAAATTCCTGATCCGCTCAGTGTACGCCTTGCACTTTTTCTTAATTGGCTTATAGGTACAGACAGATCTTGTCCCTCTAATGATCACAAAAGATTCTTGAAGTCAAGAAGGAACTGTGTCATATATTTCTTTATGTGTCCTACATATATTTCTTTATATCTCCATAAAAAAACGATGTCATTTTATTGTAACCAATAGTTAAGGCTCTACAAGGCCCTGTACTAGGCCCTGAATGAGATTGCACAGTTGCAGAGATGGCCAATACCCCTGCCTTCAATTGGCAAACATTTCTTGAGCATTTCCCAAATGATAGGCCCCCTCCTGAGAGCTCTGTGTACAAAGATAAGTAAAATTCTCCCTCCACGCTCAAGTGGTGGTGCTTGAGCTGCTATCATTTACAAGGGCTGCTGTTAAAAAGCACCACAAAACGGGTGGCTTAAACAATAGAAATCTATTGTCTCAGAGTTCTAGAGGTTATAGATCCAAGGTCAAGGTGTCCGTAGAGTTGGTCTCTTGTGAGGGCTATGAGGGAGAATTCTGTTCCCTGCCTTTTTCCTGGCTTCTGGCGTTTGCAGGCAATCTGTGGCAGTCCTGGGCTCGTAGAAGCATTCCCTCGAGCTCTGCCTTCATCTTCACATGGTGCTCTCCCCATCTGAGCGTCTCTGTGTCCCAATTTCCAGTTTTTATAAGGACGTTGGTCATATTGGATTAAGGGCCTGCTCTACACCAACAGGACTTCACCTTCACTAATTATGTCTGCTATTGTTCTGTTTTCAAATAACCTGACTTTCCGAGGCATTGGAGGTTAGGATTTCAACATATTAATTTGAGAGGGGGACATATTCTACCCATAACACATACAAACAACTAAACGCAACATGGCCAATACTGTCATAGAGGAATATCTGAGGAGCTGTGTGAGCACATGACAGCACATGGCACTGAGTTTAGGGGGCATGAGGATAAGCATCAAAGAAAATGCAACAGGTAGGAAAAGGAAAAAGCATGTCTGTGGGAGCTTAAAGCACTTGGGAATTGCAGAAAGTATTATGGGGTGAAGATGTGGGGGGGGGCCTACAAAGGAGAGAAGAGACAGAAAACAGACCATGCAGAGCCCTGTCACGGTAAGTGACCTACTCAGGAGACAAGGAGAGGTTATGGGTGGTTTTCAGGAGAAAAATAATCCTGGTTGTATCTGCTTGCTGGAAAGCTCACTCTGGCGAGAGTGTGGGGGGGCACTGAAATGGGGCAATATGGAAAGCAGAGAGACCCAGTCAGGAGACTATTTGCAAGTCTAAGGAAGAAATTACAAGGCTCTGGAGACAAAAAGAGCAGTCGAAATGGAAAAAGGGGGATGGACTTCTAAGGGGGAAGTTTGACACGGAATGATGGGCCCCTGCAAACTTCGGTGGACGGAGAGTATGTAGATGAGGCCGGAGAGGAAGCCACGAGCCAAGACGTGAAGGATCAGAGCAGGAGAAGAAGGGGAAGGCTCATTTGTGGAAGAAGGAAAGAGATCTGAGGCAAACCTGAAGGATAACCGCATCTGACCAGCCAATCCAGCTGGTGGGATTTCCACTCTCCTAGTCCAACTTCATTCACACCAGTATCTGACTTCCATGTGCAGAACTCTGTCCTTGACCTTTAATGGGCAGAAAAATATGTTCAGATAATCTCCAAACAAGTTGGAAGTATTGTTCCCTAAACTGGGACCAAACAAAAGTGTCTACTAAGGGAGCATGACCTTATGGGTTGGGGAGAATTGAAATCATGAGACATGTGGCATCATCACGTCCATGTCCCGTGGCAGTCCAGAACAATGCACACCAGTTTGCCACACAGTTATTGCAGATACAGCGTTGTGGTGCAATGCCTGACTTCTTCATCCACTGGCCATGACGCCTAATTAGACACATCAGAAGTTGCAAAGTTTCTCGGAAATTGGACACCAGCTAAAAGTTAATTCCAGATAAAAAAGGAGAAGTTTCAAGAACCTCTCAAAATTCCCACCACACCCAGGTATGTGAGGGAGCCGGGAATAGTATCATCTTGGTGTTTTTCGCTTGGCCTGGGCGTTCAGGCTACAGTGTTGTACTCATGAAGATGGTTCCTGTCTGCTGTCTGCCTTTTCCATCCTTTTCTATTTTTGTCCTACCCATGAACAGTCTGTCACCTAACCTAGTGTACTACAGGAACCAAAAGTAACCATAATTATAGTAAACACGTATTTCACACTTATTTAACATGAGCTAGAGCAGCAGTCCCCAACCTTTTTGGCTAGGGACCAGTTTCATAGAAGACAATTTTTTGGGGGGTGGGGGTGAGCAGGGCTCAGGTGGTATTGCCAGTGATGGGGAGCAGCGAAGCTTCCCTCCCTCGTCCGCCACTCACCTCCTGCTGTGTGCACCCCCCCTTTCCCAAGTTACATGGAAGACAAATTTTCCACAGATGGGCGGCAGGGGGTGGGAACTCTGTGGCCAGGCCTGGACCTTAACAGGCTGTGGACCAGTACTCCGTGGCCCAGGGTTTGGGGACTGCAGAGCTAGAGGCTATTCTAAGCAATTTAAATAGAGTCATATGCCGCATTACAATGTTTCAGTCAATACAACAGTGGTCCCACGAGATTATAGTACCTTATTTTTACTGTACCTCTCTTATGTGTATATATGTTTAGATACACAAATACTTACCAGTGTGTTTCAATTGCCTGCAGTGTGCAGTACAGTAACACGCTGTACAGGCTTGTGGCCTGGGAGCAACAGGCTATACCACATAGCCTAGGTGTGTAGTAGGCTCTACCATCTAGGCTTGTGTGAGTGCACTCTGTGATGTTCGTGCAATGACAATATTGCTTAAGGATGCATTTCTCAGGTGTGACCCATAACTGTGCTTTAATTCATTTAAGCCTCATACTAACCCTAGGAGGTAGGTTCTATTACATCTCCTAGGTAGGGGATGGCAAGGGCGGCAAGAAGTCTTCCACTGAACCACAGGGAAAACAGTTCTGGTCTGAACTCACGAGTCCAAAGAATGCCTGAAAGTTCTTGACTCCAGCAAGGGAAGGGAGGTGGTTAAAGAGTAGGATTAACATACATGGAAAGCTTTGCTGCCTGGGCGGGCAGCTCATGGCAGGAGATGCCTTTTCCTGAACATTCGGCAGGGTGGGGCCGCCTCCCCAATGGGACTTGTGCTGTACTATACCACCAGGTCATTAATAGAGGAGCCAGGAGTTCCGGGCTCCCTCCCTCTTCCTCAAAAGGAAAGTTGGGTGGGGGGAGTACAAATTACCTCACAGGATATCAGGAGAAAGCCTGACCGTGTTCCCCAGTGATTCATTTGGGTGGACTACTTTCACACTCCAAAGTTCGGAGTGGGGTCAGCAGGGCCCCTCCCTCCTTCAGCGCAAGAAACATTTCCTCTTCTTAAAGCACAGGCAGAGTAGGAATCAAACTCCATCCAAACAGGAAATCACCAAGATTCTAGGTAAAATTGGTGCCTTATTTTTAAAGGCCAAGATCCTTCATTCACCGAGTGGGTGTTTCCTGAGCACCTACTATGTGCCAGGCACGTGCCATGTAATTGGCATGAATCTAGTATGTGCCCTGCTCTTGATGGGGGGATACAAAGAGAGAGAAGATACCACCATCCCCCAACACATACACATCTGGCAGAGCTTACAGAAAAAAGGGCTTTTAGGGGGTTGTGGTGTCTTTTTTCTAAAAATAAAAATGGAAATTAAAAGCTTCAGGCCCCTCGCCTGAGTCCCCCAAAGTGTCTGGACTGAGACCTAAGCAGGGACAGTAGGAGGCCTGGAGCGACGGCGAGAGGTGGGGTGGGGAGGGAGGCGCAGGCAGCGGGTCGGATGACAAGGTGGACGGGCAGCGCCGGCAGAGGGCTCGGGAGTTGGCTGTCGAGCTGCGCCAGAGGCAGGTGCCAGCTGAGAGTGGGCGGAGGTGCCGGCGCCAGGCCAGGCGGGGGGAGGCCCCGCGTTACCTCTGCCTCTGGGAGTCCGGGCGCGCAGACAAGCTCCCCGGGCCGCCCCTGCTTCGTCAACTCCCCACTCCCGCCGCCCGTGCCAGCCGGGGGCATTGGCGTCCCCGCCGCCCGCAGAAGGAGCCGCGGGAGCAGTCGCAGCAGCCGCCGAGCGACAGCATCCTCGGGAGAGACGCCCCGGGCTCCGCAGCCGCCCGCCTCCGCCCGCTCTCCGCCTTCCTCCTCGCGGTCGTCCCCTGCCCCGCCGCCCGTCCGCCCGCGGTGGCAGCCAGCACTCGCGCCCTGGGCCTGTCACCTGCCGCGGGCGCCCGGGCGGGCGGGCGCAGGGGAGAAAAGGGGAGAGAAGCGGACACCCGGGAGACCACCATCCTCTCGGCTCCAGTCCGCGCGGAGAAGCTACGCCCGCTGACACCGCGAGCCCCGGCGCTCTGTGCACCCGGTCCCCAAGTTCAGGGGCGACACCTCTCAAAGGGGGTCCAGCCCGCGCGGTGAGGACTCCGACCCGCCCGAGCCCGGCCGGCCCGCGGGCGGGACTCCGGGAGCCTCTTCTGCCTGCGCCCCCGGCGCCCTCCCGGGTCCCCGGAGACGGCCCGGCCGCCCCCCGCGCCCCCATTGGCCGGCGCACCCTGTCGGCCCGCGCCCCGGCTGGGCCATGCCCGGGCTGCGCCGGGACCGCCTGCTGACCCTGCTGCTGCTGGGCGCGCTGCTCTCCGCCGACCTCTACTTCCACCTCTGGCCCCAAGTGCAGCGCCAGCTGCGGCCCCGGGAGCGCCCGCAGGGCTGCCCGTGCGCCGGCCGCGCCTCCTCCATGGCCCCGGCCCCGGCCCCGGCCGCAGCCTCCTCGGCCCCCAGCACGGTCGCGCACAACTTTTCTCGAGCCGGACCCCGGGCTGAGCCGGCCGGCGGTGGCCGCAGCGGCTCGGGCTCCAAGCTGCAGGCCCTCTTCGCCCACCCGCTGTACAATGTCCTGGAGGAGCCACCTCTCCTCGGACCCGAAGACTCGCTGCTGGCCAGCCAGGAGGCGCTGCGGTATTACCGGAGGAAGGTGGCCCGCTGGAACAGGTGAGGACCCTGTCCCGGGGACCCTAAAGCGCTCGCGCCCGCGCCGGCCTCCCCGGGGCCCGCCCCCCGCGCCCGCGGTCTAGTCTGCCCCGCCGTCCCCGGCACTGGGCTTAGAGTGTTCCGCACTCGGACCCCACCAGCTGTGGGGGCCTCTCTCCTGCAGTGAGAGCTCAGTGGGAGAAAAAGTTTTATGCAGCCGCGCACCGAAGAAACGCTCTGAGCCCCTCCCTTTGAACTCCTCCTGTGTTCGTAAGTTACTTAGCCCTACTCCTGTTCCGGGGTCCATTCCCACCTCCTTTCTCTCGGTCCTGATGTGGAAAGCCGCTGCTGGACTCCGGTTCTGTCCCCAAACGGAGCAACTCCAGAGCTGGTTAGAATTCACCACTTCGCTTCTGCTCTCAGGGCAGACCTGAGCACCTTCCAGAAAGCATACCTCTCCCCCAAACCCAGCTCTTTCCCTTCCCTTACTCCTCTGCCCACTGTCAGAGCACAAGTGGTGAACTGCGGCTCGGGTCTCTGACACAGCCACCCCCTTGTTCTTAATTTAAATCGTGGCTTGTCCCTCCCCTGCGAGTGTTACACACCTTGAAGGCAGTTTTATTATCTTGTATTATCGTGATGATTTGGACTGACTTGGATGAGGCTCGATGCTTCTGCAGAAGACATAAAAATCTGCCTGGGAATTTTTAAAACCCAAAGCAAAATGTAAAGGGGAAAGATACCAAACCTATTTAGGATAAAATTAAGGATATTTTTTAAAGAATTGGAACTTTGGGGGAGGCAGAATGGTCATTGCTGAGATCCCCAGCTAATGGAAGGAAGCCTTCAGCGGGGTTAGGGACTGTTTTGAAGTATAGAACTTGTCTGAATATCACTCGCATGCAGAGTTCGCTTTTGCACCACACCCATCTCTTCCTAATACAAGAGATTTCAAAATGAGATGTCATCTGTGGTTTCATAGTCCCTCTGGAGGAGGGGAAGACCATAAATCTCTGTTGAAACTCAGAGCTAGCCCAGTGTAACTGCTTGTTATTCATTCTGTAGTGCTGAGACTGGGGGAAGGGGGAAAAAAACTTCAGAAAAATTTTAAAAAGGAAGAAGTTGAGTTATTGGCTGAATCACTGTGATGCATTTCAATTGCAATTCTATGGCTGATGATTTTATATTAGAAAGAAAGTGGTTCTCAATTCCATTGCTAATTGTGTGCAGTAATAAAAGGCAATTTGAGATTGCTTCTCAGACACTGTCATTTTCAATATTACCTTTATTTCATCAATAACATGGACATCTGGATCAGTGAACTAGGAAATTTTGTCCTTGGAAAAATTATCTACATGTCTACTGCAGATTTGAGAGCAAGGGATCGCGGTCAAAGTCACTGGCTTTTGTAAACGTGATCAGTGTTCGTTTAGTCACATTTCTGTTTTATGCAGCCTTAAACTTCCCTGTGTTACTTTGGTCCTAAAGGAACATCTGGGGGAATATTTTGGCAGAAAAACACGATTCTTTCTCACCAAACTGTTTTACAGTCAATTTTAAGTTTGATTTCCACATCCTTACATGTCAAAATAAAAACAAAAACAAAACACACATGCACACATTTACTGACCAGAAATGATTTTAGTCATTTAACAGGATTGATAGGGGCTGGTGACCCTGCTGTATTCCGAGGTCACAGAGTGGTTCTGTGTGGTTGCCCGAATATGACAGTTTCCCAGGCAAGGTTTGTGGGCCACACCAGGAGGGTCAGCTGCACTTATAAATGCTGACACTGGACCTCAGAGGCAGAGAACACCCTCCCTCCACCCAAACTGTATTGTAAATGTCAACATGATCGTGTTAATAAGCAGATGTGTTGTTACTTATATCAGGGTTAAAAATGGAACACAGAAGACTCATTAGCCAGTGTGAATCTGAAGCACGCTCAGCGTTCTGTTGTGAGAGGAAGTGGCTCATTGCCTTAAGTGAGAGTGTGCCCTGACCATAGGAGGACGTGGAAATGCTGAAGAGGCCCTAGTGCTTGCTGCTGTGTGTGGGGCCAACGAAGCCTCCAGATCTCAGTGCAGACTAATAATTAGAAGGACAGCAAAGGAAGTAACAATGAATGACCTTGGTCATTGTTTTTCTCTTGCACGAACAATTGTAGCCATGACCATGCCAATATTTAAAATCTTGTGATTTATAAACATATGTGGATGCCACCATGCCAATACCTAATATCAAGTACTATCCAAAATAATCGTATCAGCAAATCGTCTGCCACACCAGTGGAGGTGCGGGTGATAAAATAAGCCAAATCAGCATTCTTCACCGCTTGCCCAGAAGAGACTGTTAGTCTGAGCGATTTTTAAAAAATTTTTACCACCATGCTAATAAGGAATGGCACGAAGTCGGAAAGTGTCTGTCTAGCATTGAGTTCATTACCAGTGAGAGGTAGGTGACGGCTTATCTCCTGCCCACCCCATCCCTCACATTCCTTTGTGATTTCCAGTAGAAAGGGGAGCTTGTACATTGCTTTGAATGTTTTGGGCTCTCAATCAATATTTGTTCATTGGCTGTCAATATTTAGTTAGGTTAAAAATGGGAAGACACCTTGTGTGCAGGGTGGGCTGTCCGTGTGCTATCTGACCCTGGAGTTTTCTGCAAACCTCCATAAGCCACTGTTCTTTCCTTCTTCCTCTCTTTTCCCCCATGAAATGTAAGTAAGCGTGGCACAATCCAGGTTAAAAATGTAATCAGGGAGAGTGTTTCTGTCAGGTAGTTGACTGCTGATCACAGCCAGCGAGACAACGCCAGGCTCCATCAGGCACGATGACACATTTGGCACCTGTCTTGAATAGTGAAGAGGAAAGGCGCAGGGAACAAGGGAGATGGAGTCTTCATTACTTCGGGCCATAAACCAACAAGCCAGAGTCGTGTTGCTCTTACACCTTTTCTTTAATAAGGACGTAGGGCAGGCTTACCTGGAGCACAGGTGACAATTCGCATTGTTGCCATCCTTGCATTCTTAGATGTGGAGCTTCAGATTTCTTTCCTAGCCCACAAGCTGCCGGAGCCAGACAACGTCTGTCCTGTGACATGTTAAAACTGGTCAGCTTGGCCTGGCCTTTTGCCCACATATCTTTGGTCGGTATGTGGTATCTCTGTAACCCTGTGATTTTGACAGGCAAGGTCAAACAGGGTCATGCCTCCCTAGTGTACAAACTCCAACAGCTACAGCACAAATATGAGTCCCTGCCTTTCTTCCTTCACATCCTCCATAGGACAATAAAATCAGGAAGGTTATATTGTCCTGCAATTACAGATTCAGCATTTCTTAGAAGTGTGTAAGTGAATGCGTGTGTGTGTGTGTATCTCTGTGCATGTTTCCCATCATTGGAAGCTCCTGTCTTCTCCTCCTCCTTCTCCCCTCCTTGCTGTCACTGGAAGAAAACCTAGTCCCGAGTCTCTCTTTGAAAATCACAGCAAAGAGACTGGGCAGCTTTTCAAACATGACAGTTGGTCAATGGGAGTAAATTGGCTGAAGTTTTTCCTGGAGAAGCTTTGAGAAAATTCAGGAGCTGAGGCAGATAGAGGAGAAGAGGCCAAAGCAGCCAGGAGCGATGAAAAGGAATTCAGCTGGAAATAAGAATGATCTAGTCTAGGAGTTTTGGGAAAATAAGCTCCTTTCCCCCCATGGCATCTGTGGAATGAATAATACAGTCTCCCCCCGATGTTTTTATCTCTTTCCTGCTTATTTCGTGCCTGCCCCAGACCATTTGGAACCAAGATTTCTTGGGAGCAGGGAGTTTAATCCTCAGGGTGGATGAAAGTCAGGTTCTTACTCATGGATGGGGGCTACTTGCCCTTCTCCCAGAGTCGACAGGGCCTTGGCCCCTTGTCTGCTTTCTCCGCCAACAATGCCAGGCTAAGAAAGGAACCGGCCTCCTTCAATTTGAAATGGACCTCAGCCACGACCTGTGTGTGGTTAGCAGAGGGAGTGGGGATCCCAACTTCCATTTCCCGTTTCTCCCTATTAAAGCCTTGTTTGAATGGTTTTGGAAAAGATATTATTGTAGTGGTTTCTGAATCCCTGAACTTGCAGCTAGAGGAAACCTCTCCACTCCTCTCAGAATCAAAGGCCCCAAGCAGACGGTTTCTGAAAGGGCTAATCCAGAAGGCCACGGGTTTCTTCTCCTTCATTCCAAAGCATGGTCCTCACTGCCATTGCCACAGCAAAGACCTAAATCAGGGAAAACATCAGTGCCGTTCATCCAAGGAGGATAGGCACTTCCTGTTTCCAAATAGATCAAAATGAACCCCCTAGCCAAGAACTGAAGGCTGTTTCATCGTTTCCGAAACCTAACACATTTCTTCACCCCAACCAAGTTCTCATCAATCCTGGAAACTCAAATGGCTGATTTTTTGCATGCAAATTCTTCTCCTGAAACATGCTTGGTATGTGCCAGGCACTTTACATGCACTTGTTAATTTAGGCCTTACAATTTCTGTAGAAGTAGGTGCAGATGGCAAGCAGAATTCCAAATGGCCTCCCCGTACTTCCAGCCCCGGTGTACACACACCTCTCTTAGTTATTCAACCAACTGCTAATATGGGTACCACCGTAAAAGGGATTTAACAGACGTACTTAAAGACCCATATCAGTTATCCTTGGGAAAGGGAGAGATTATCTGGTAAGCCTGACCTAATCACATGAGCCCCTTAAAGCAGAGAGTTGTCTTGGGCTGATCAAAGAAGGGGAAGTCAGAGACTCAAAGTAGGATAAAGATTTGATGAGCCGCTGCTGCCTGGAGATGGAGGAGCCATGTGGCAAGGGATAGGACCGAGCTTGAGGAGCTAAGATTGGTGCCAGCAAGGAAACAGGGACCTCAACCCTGCAGACACAAGGAAATAAATTCTGCCACCAACAAGAATGAGCTTGGAAGCAGAATTTTTACTCCAGAGCCTCCAGGTGAGAATTCAGCCCAGACAAGACACCTTAACTCTGGCTTTCGAAGACCCTGCGCAGAGGGTGCAACCATAGCAAGCTGGACTTCTGACCTATAGAGCTGTGAGTTAACACATGAGTGTTGTTTTAAGCTACTAGGTTTGTGGTAATTTGTTACACAGCAATAGAAAACAAATACCACTGTTCGCTTCTGTACTGTACCACTGTTCACTTCATTTTATAGAGGAAACAGGACGAGAAGGTCGTATAACTTGCCCAAAGTCAAGCAGCTCGCAAACCACAGGCAGCCTTTGTACCCACAGGGTCTGGCTCCAGAATCCACACTCTTAACCACCAGCTCCACCACCCTGTGCCCTCTAATGCCTGCAGGCCCTGGCTTTTCCTCCTCTGGGAAGGCTTTTCTGACTACTCCCATCCACTCTGGTCCCTCCTTGACCCATACCCACCCTCTCCGTATATGCCATATTATTTTTTAGGGTTGTCCACTATGTCCAGCTATAACTTCATGGCAGCTGTCTGGAGCTTCATGTGAGAATGAATGGCCACTTGCTTTTGGTATGAAAAGCCCTCCGCTGACAGCCAGAGGAGTACATCTATTTATTTCAGAGCCAGAGTAAATATACGTGGAACAAATAACTGGGAACAGACAACACCAGGATCTGGGGGCTGTTAGTCAATGGAATATTATCACTTTTGAAAATAGCCTTGAACAAAAACAATGCCAACGGTAGTAAAATCACCCCCACCCCCTAGAACTTGTCTACTCCTCCCTGTAGAAGTCTAGAACAAAACCACCCTGCTGAGACATTCTGAAATTTGGATGTGGGGTGCTCTTCTTATTGCAATAGCCTAAATAAAATCAATTTCAAAAAAGAAAAAAAAAAAGAAAAGAAAAGAAAAGCCATGAAGGAAAGTTGAAAAAGTGTCATTTGCCAAGAAGAGGGAATTTCTTCAGCTTCCTGTGCTTTCCAAGGAAAAACAGCCAAGAAGCCTTGCACTAAAGAAAAATGGGAAACACAGAAACCTTGACTCAGCCAAAGCAATCCCTCCGGCTCTGCCCCTTGGCAGGTGCTGACCTGTATTTTTTGTGATTATTCATTAAGCTGGAGGCTGATGAGAGGCCGCGGTTTCTGCTGAAGTAGGCTTGCTGGTGGCTAAACGCTGAGTGGGGATACCATTCTAAACAGCTGTGGCTTTAGCGGAGCAGAAGTTCCTGGGCATAAGTTCCTACCTGTTATTATAGGCAGACACACACACATGTGCCTAATGAAAACCACAGTATGGAAAAAAGGCTTAGCTCTCTGTGTGCCCTGTCACTTGGCAGAATGTCCTATGGTTGCAATGTGAAATCAGGACAGAACTGAGTGTGAGTGCTTCGGAGATGCCAGTACCCAGGACTTTTGATCCCCAGAGCCTGGTTGTGGAGGCTCAGCACTGGAGGCAGCCAGGAGAATTTGGCTTGAGCAAGAGGCAAAGTAAAATCCCAGAAAAAGGCCTAGTTTATTGGACTCACTAATAATAAACCGGATAATAAATTTGGGAAGCCCCAGGGGACAGAGCACAGCAGAGGACTACAGTTCCTGAGCAGCCAAGAGCCTGTAATAAAATGCAGCAAAATACGGAGAGTAAAGGAGAAACTTAAGGAGTGTTGGCGCCAGGGCACACGGAATGCAAAGCTGGACTGTAAAAAAACAAGGTGGCCTGGGAAGAGATGGGATTTTTTTTAAAACTTGGGAGAGGTTAATGGGCTGGAAAAGATGTCTGATGAAGAAAAGCAGAGCTGTTCAGCCTTGGAAGTCAAGCTCATTTCTCAGCAAATTTACCTTCAGTTGTCAACACCTGGGTCAATGTTCCTAGGTTATACGTAAATATTTTTGGATGATGCCGACCAACATGGAATCTACACAGAGGGACAGATTGTCTCTCCTGGCCAGTTCAAGTGTCCCACAGAGTCTCCATTTCATCAAGTGAAATGGAATTTTTATATTTCCCATTCGTTTTCTTTGGTGGCTGAATAGTCACAAATCCTGCAGGGAAAGTGTAATGTATCTGCCCTCACAGCTGGCCCATGAGCTCTTTTACCCTGTTCATAGTGAATTCATAGTTGAGGATTATGCACAACCAGTAGCTGCTGATTTGTGCAGTCCATGCTCTCAGAGCACTCAGAGATACTGGAGAAAGACTGACCAAGTACAATCCATAATCAAATCCAGCCCCTTATTAACCACAGTTTCATTGCAGAATTTTTTTTAACTGGGATCATTGGATCCCACCAAGTTCAGGTGGTGAGGTCCGTGTTTCCCTTAAGTTTCATGCAAACTTCGCATTCTGTGCATAAGTTCATTTTCCTAGGAAATAGTTTATTATACTTGCACAGTATTCCCTATATTCATCAGGATTCTGGTTTCACTTGACAGAAATCCAATTCGAACTAACTAAAGAAGGAAAAGGAAATGTAGAGATCTAAGTAACCAAACCTCAGTAAGGGCAGGAGGAACTGGCCTCTCACTACCAAAAACAGCCTTTGCACTCTGCCTGTGTGTCTACTCTCCCTTTGTGAAGGTCATCTGATTGCCTTCATCCATTTCTTTGGCTCATGGCCCCACAGCCCTGGGACCAGAGAAGGAAGAAGGCTTCTCAATTTCCAAAAAGAAAGATCCTGGGCAAAGACGCTCATTGGCCAGGTCTGGGAATACAGCCAGGCTGCAGAAGGCTATGATTGGCCCAGCGTGAGGCAGATGCCCACCCCTCAACCAATCACTGTTGCCAGGGAGGCGGAGTCATTGGAAACTCTCCATTTGGCCCATGTGGCTCTGGGTGTGGGGAAGAGCAGGTCCCCCCACCCCGCCACAGCGGTGGAGGAACCGTAGTTTCTAGAGGGGTGCCAGAAAGTTTCTCAACTTATGTCTGCCTCAGTGCCTGACTCCTGAGGCTGCTGCTCTGGAGTTTTAATAAGACTTTTTTTAAAAGCACATTCAATCATAAATTCACACGTGCAGACTTTGTATACCAAGCACTAAAATCCTCCCGGGGAAATAGGAATCGTTATTTACTTGCGCATTCTCTTAAATCGACCTTACTCACTTTGTCAGAGGGTAAAAAAGAAATTGATGAGAACCCAACCCATTCTTGTGGACCCAGCTCATTCACGGGCTCATGTCTCTGTCTCTCGAAAAAGAGAACTCAGCTGGGAGCCAGGATGCCCGTATGTAAATCCCGAGAAAAGCATTTTCTTTCTCAGACCTGAGTTCCTCCTTTTGAAATGAAGAGGACAGAGTCAGTGGCCCTGAGGCCTCCTTGCAGCTCTCTCTGCCAAGATTTGCACATCTGCAAAGTTTCTCATAATGAAATGTTGGACGATTCGTTTTCCAAGTGTGCTTCATGAACTTCCAGGGTTCTGGGAGGTGCATCGCAGGTTCTACAAATGATCGATTAAATTTTCACTTGGAAAAAGTATACTTGAAGGTAATTTTGATGCAATTTAAGAAAGCTTGCATCCAGTCATGTTATACACCAATGTAAAACATTGAGCCTGCCACAGTTTATTTGAGGAGTATCCTGAGATTGCAAGGCGAGCTGTTAAAAACTGTTTCCCATCACAACTTCTTATGTGTGTTTATCAGGATTTTCAATACCCTGCTAGCAAAATAATATATAGAAATTAAGGGTGCTAAGTTAAGACTATTCCTATCTTCCATTACCCCCAATTTTGAATGCTTGAGTTAATAATCCTATTATCCCTCTTGTTCTCATTGACTTTTTAAAATAATTTTGTATATTTAACCACATAAATTAGATTTAAAGCAATAAATTACAAATGTTATCTGTTTTATACATTGAGGATGTGTATAAGATTTTTTTTAAAAAGCAGTTTCTATGTGTAGAAAAAATGTTAAAACCACTGATTTGGAATATTTGAAAATAGAGTAAACTTCTTTTCTTCCTGTCTCTAAAATGGATGTGCCTAACACCCAAGCCTCCTGCTCTCCTTAGCCTCCACTCCAAGCTATCATCACTAATAAGAACATGGCACTTGCCCTCTGATAACCCTCTTCCATGGCTTTGCCAATGCCTCTGGCCACTTGAGCATAAGAGAGTATCTTTTAGGCCCTGTGTACTGTTAGCTTTTGCTGCATAACAAAACATTCCAAAACTTAGCAACTTAAAACAAGAACTATTTATTTAGCTCATGATTCTGCAGGTCAGCAGTTTAGGCTGGGTTCAGCTGAGTGGTTCTTCTGGTCTCTACTGGGTTTATGCAGGCATCTGT
Organism: Indri indri; assembly: GCA_004363605.1. Lineage (NCBI taxonomy): Eukaryota > Metazoa > Chordata > Mammalia > Primates > Indriidae > Indri > Indri indri. Next base: position 98,870 of record RJWJ010001565.1, on the reverse strand, counting down.
GGTCAGCTGCTGCAACAGCTCTGCTGATGTTGGCTGTACTCCCTCCCATGTCTGGGGCCTTGGCTGGAATGGCGATCTTGGCTCCACATGGCCTCTCATTCCCCAGTAGGCTAATCCAGGCCTGTTCACAAAGTGACAGCAGGGTTCCAAAAGAGAGTGAAAGCTTGCACAGCCTCTTGAAGTCCAGGCCAGAACCTGCTAAATGTCACTTCTGCCACATTCTGTTGGCAAAAGTAGATCAAAAGCCATCAAGGGACATTCAAGTATCCTGGCCATTGAAGAGAAGGCGGTCTACACAACTTAGAGCCTTTTCCATACATCAATGTGAAAGAAATATGATATAACCCTTCAAAAACCTCATGAGGCTGTTATAGACTGAATTATGCCCCTCAATATGCATCTGTTGAAGTCCTAAATTTCAGTTCTCCTCAGAATGTGACTGCGTTTGGAGGTAGGGCCTTTTAAGAGGTAGTTAAGGTTAAATGAGGTTCTATTGGTGGGCCTTAATCCAGTATGACTGGTGTCCTTATAAGAAGAGAGAGACACCAAGAATGCTTGCACACAGAAGACAGAGAGGGGACACGCAGAGGACACAGAGAGAGGGCAGCTACCTGCAAGCCAAGAAGAGAGACCTCCGAATGAAATTAACCCACTGACACCATGATCTTGGACTTCCAGCTTTCAGAACTGTTGGAAAATACATTTCTATTGTTTAAGCCACCCATTCTATGGTATATTGTTATGGAAGTCCTAGCAAACTAATACAGAGGCTAACTCACCTGCAGTGGCCATGGAAAACCTCCTGGCTTAGGCCTGGCTCTACCTCAGCTCCCCAGGGCAAGGGCAAAGCCATCTCTAACATTATCTCCCTTCTCCCATGTGGTTCTTGCAGCTGCAAGAGGCCTCTCGGCCTTCCCTTCCTTAAGGAAGCCTCAGCCTCCCTGCCTCCTGGATGAGACAGATGAGACAGCTTCAGTTCCCTCCTTACAGCAAAGTGTCTAGCCCTTCCTTTATTCTCTTTTTAATATATTTGTTTATATAGAGACTTTAAGCTCCCCTTCCTCTAAGCCCATTTGTTGTGGTCAAAAGCTGAAAATTGGCTCTTTGTCTCTCTTAGCATTCCTCCCATAGTAGTTCTAATCCTCCCCAAGGTTACAGATGTTGTGGTTGGATGGGTCAAGTATACAACATCATCTCAGAAAGTTGTTAAAGGTTGCTTTATGAACCCTTAAACACTTCCCTTCATATAACATTTAGAAATAATAATTGGGATTTGGTTTTTTTTATCAGTTGTATTGAGTCTATATTTTACAAATATATTTCCAAAGACTGTTATCTGTCTATCTATAAGGCATTTGTGATGATAATCATTAATATTATTCACACCATGAACACGTAGGGTCCTCTCTGCTTCCTGAAGCTCTTTTAAATAGTTTGTAATTAGTTCGCTGCAAAAATAAATAAATAAATTGGTCTGCACAATTAGTAAGAGGTTGACCTGAAAATCCCCATGGGAAAGCATCCAGCCAATCTATATTTTGTTATAAAGCAGTTTTCCCATCGCCCCAGGCTGACTGGGCTTTAGTTGTCCACAGCAGACTCTACGTGCAGCCCCTGGTGAAAACCTTCGGCAGGAAACACAGGTGCTGTGCTGCCCTTGCACCAAGACCTTCCGGAGGATGAACCTCTCAGAGAGCTCTCCGCTGAAATGGATAAAACCGCCCTCCATGCAACTTGCTGGCATCACAGCAACACAGGGAAAACTTTGTGCTGTGTTTTTATCGTAATTATAGTCATTATGTCATTATAATGTAATGGAGAGAAACTGAGACTGGGTCATCTAGTCTAATTTGCTATCAGAAAATGAAATATATCATCAAGGATGGATTTTCTACCACAAACTCTTCTGCTTCCCTAGCCTGAACCCCTTGGCAGAGAACCCTTTATGAACTGCACAGCCACCGCTAGAGCCACAGCTCAGGAGAGTGAGGTGTCACACTCCTAGACAGTTGGAAGTGAAGTCTTTAAGCCATCAGATCTCTCAGCATTTCCTGAGCAAGGTCTGCGAAAGGAATTCAGTCACTTTGTTTGTTTCCTAGGGCTGCTGTGACCAATTGCCCCTATTTAAGCCACTGTGGGTGGCTTAAAACAACAGAAGTGTATTATTTCACAGTTCTGGAGACTAAAAGTCTGAAATCAAGGTGCTGGCAGGGCAGCACTCCCTCCAGAGGCTCTAGGAGATAATCCGCGCTTTGCGTCTTTCAACTTCTGGTGGCTGCCGGCTTCCTTGACTTGTGGCCGCATCACTTGGATCTCTGCCTCCACGATCCTATCACCTCCTTCTCTCTGTGTGTCTGTCTTCTCTTCTATCTGTGTCTTTCTCCTATAAAGATACTTGTCATTGGATTTAGGGCCCACCTGAATAGTCCAAGGTAATCTCATCTAAAGATCCTGAACTCAGATCTGCGAAGACTCTTTTTTTTCGAAAGAAGATCAAATTCACAGGTTCCAGGGATTAGGTCCCAGACACATCTTTTGGGGGACCATTCAGCCCACTACAGTCACATTTCATGACAAAGACAAAGGCCATGAAGTTACCATTTTATTTTTAGTCTTTAAAAAAAATACTTTTTAAGCTTTTAGGTAAAAGATACACAAAAGATAAAAGATTATCTGTTACATAATCTATATGTGTATCTATAGCTAACAGGTAATCTTTTAGATATATCATAAAACAATTATGACATATCACAATATAAAATAAATATAAAATCGTAGAGAAAAGTGGGCCGAAGGGAAAATAAGGACACACAAGAGTGAGAAATTTCTCCAAATGCTTGCCATGAAAACCTACCCACCGCAGCGTCAGCTCTGCGAGGGGAAACCACGAGCCACATCTATAAGGTAAAAACCAGCCCATGGCCCAGGAAGAGCTTAGAAATTCCTTGGCAGTGACTCAGCAGAGGAATGTCTTCCTCATGCCCCCCAGAGAGGACAACGGATGGTGTCGGGACTAGCATCTTCCCCCGCCATCCTTAGGGGAGTTACCCAGTGATTGCTCTGGGTGCATCCCTCAGCATAAGCACACAGTTCTGTGGAGTTCCAAAAGCCTGTCCCACACTGCCCAGTTGTGGTCATCAGGCCTGCTGGCTTGTCTCATCTAAGGAGAGAACTTAAATCATCGAGGTTCCAGAGGAAAGGGCAGCAGGCACGTCCTTTGTGCCGGGCTCCACCAACCTGGCTTTTTTAGCAGGGCTGCTGATTGGCATTGAGTGGCAGTGCATTGAGGATAAAACTCCCAGAGGTACTTCGAGTACAGCTTTTCAGGGTTGTCATTTGGGGCAGAGAAATAGACTTGGTAATTAGCTGAACTTGGAGGTAGGAACGAAAGGCTCTTTATGAGGTCACAGAGTCAATCGGGCAAAGCCATCAGCCTCTGTCCAGGGGGAGCCAAAGGTCCAAGGGCCAGTCTGGATTCTCCTCCCACAATACTTTTGGAGCAGCTATGACAGGTGAGCCAATGGGTAATCAGTACCTCAAAGCCATATGCCATGGAATGTGGCTGCAAAATTTTTGGCTGGGAAAATATTCAAATAGATTGTAACCGAATGCCCACCTTAGGTATTAAAGAGCCATCACTAAAGCAACCACTGAATGCCTAAGTTGACCAGTATAACTTGCCAGTGGCCTCTCCGGGTTAAACTCATTGCAAAATGTACACTTGAGGAACGGAATGAGGCAACATTCTGTTCTGTTATAAGCTGTAAACCTATTACAAGGTGGGGGAAGCCAGCCAAAAAGTGATGAGCTTGGACTCACAGCAATTGATCTGCAGCCGTTCTTTCAGCAGTTGCAGAGCCCATGGCGTGTTAAGGCTACTTGCAGTTCGTGATATTAAAGCCATTTTATCTGCATATAGGAAAATGCTTCTTCCTCAGCCTGGCGGGGGATGTGATGCCCAACTCATTCAGAAGTGTTATTTACTCATCAGGTATAAATTAACAAGCAGATGAGCCAGAACGGTTGGGCCCCGCTAAGATGATCAGCTGGCTTCTTCTTGTCCTTCAGGTCTCCTTACAGAACTGCCCACTGAGAACTTTCCTGTCCCACTGACCCACAGGGGTCCCAGACACTGTCCTTCACCAAGCCCTGTTTTATTGTCAACAGGGCTCTTAAAAGCACTTATTATTATTGCTTTGCTTAGTGTATAACTTCATTAGGTTGTCGACTCCTTAAGGGTTGTGTTGGGTTGAATGGTGGTGCTATTTTGCATTCCCTACGATGGCCCCTGGGGTAGACTGAATGAGGGCTTCCCGAAAGATATGCATGTCCTAATATCCGGCACCTGTGACTATCACCTTATATAGGAAAAAAGGTCTTTGCAGATGTAATTAAATTAAGAATCTCAAGATGAGGAGATCATCCTGGATTACCTAGTAAGCCCTAAATCCTGCGACGAGTGTCCATGTAAGAGAAAGGCAGAAGATTAGACACAGAAGAGGAGGAGGCAATGTGACCACAAAGGCAGGGACTGGAGTGAGGTGGCTGCAAGCCAAGGAACACCAACAGCCACCAGAAGCCAGAAGAAGCAAAGAAGGGATTTTCCCCTAGAGCCCTCAGAAGGAGCACAGAACTGTGAGAGAATGAATTTTCTGTTATGTTAAGCCACCAAGTTTGTGGTCATTAGTTATGGCCACCACAGGAAACTGATAGAAGGATGAAGCCTTATTTACATATTCATCATTGTAACCTCGTATCTAAAATGCTGCTTGTACATAGTAGGTGCTCAATAAATGTTAGTAAATGAATGAATGAAAGAGAGCGCTTAAGAGGTTTTGTAGTTAAGCAACTCTGGGTTTAAATCCTGGCTCTGCCGCGTAAGAACTATGACACATGAGGCTCATTTCCTGGAGCCTCAGTTTCCTGGTCTGTAAAACAGGATGTAATACTTACCCCAAGGGCTGGCTGGGAGGATGGAATCAGATCATGCACATGACGCACTGAGTAGCGTAGCCGGTTCCTACAGCACTGATCACCAGAGGGGGAAAGACCACTACTAGGTGGTTATCGTTAATGTTCCTTATAGTTTATTTGACACCCATCAATATCTAGTCTTATCAATTTGTGTTTTGTGCTTGGGTTGGTGATGACGAAGAAGCAGCTTTTGTGATCTCCGTTGCCAGGGAGAAGCCCCAGTGCTTCTGGCCCAATCATTGCTCCCGCTTGACTTAGCCACATCTGGTGCTTCTAGAGGGAGAAAATACACATATTGATCTCTCCTCCATCACCTCGACATCAAATACCTAGTGTTTGCAATGCAGAGAAAACACAAAATGCGATTAGTCTACCTGTTTCAGAAACTATGCCCCTCTTCCCCCCATACACACATGCGCGCACACACACACACACACACACACACACACACACACACTCTCTCTCTCTCTCTCTCTCTCTCTCTCTCTCTCTCTCTCTCTCTCTCTCTCTCCTGAGTGCAAGCTGGTGAGCCAATGTTCCTCAATAACTTTACTTGAAATGACAGGAATCCTGCTGATTCTAGGAACAACTCTTCCTTTTAACAAAGCATTTATTAAGCCAGTGAGACAGGCTGATCTCTGCCCACAGAGCCCTCTCCCTTCGCACTGCGCCTCTGGTGAGTCGGCGACGTTGGTGGCAGCTGACACTCGTGCAGCACTTACTTGTGTTAAGCGCAGCGCTGACCACTTCATATACTCTGTCTCTGAATCCCCACAACAGGCCCGCAGTTATGGTCCTTCTTTTCAGAGGAGGGAAGTGGCTCAGTTACACAAGAAACTGGATTTCAAAGACAAGTCTTTTCACCTCCAGAGCAGAAGGTCAACGCTGAGTTTAACTTCGTCTCATGTTTTAGACCGAGTCCTGGAAGCAAATCCGAGATGAGATTTGCGTGCAGGAGGCTGAGTGGGCAGTGCCCTCAGAGTGCCACCCCTTCCCCTTGAGGCCCAGAGACTAGCCCAACTCCCTGCTGTGGAAGTGTAGGTCGCTTTGACCTTTCTGGAGGGCAAGCTGGCAATAAACATCAAATGCTTTAAAATTAGTGCAACTCATCCATCCTTATATACCGTAGTCATATTTTTTATTTTTATTCCAAAAATTTTTGGCTTTTATCATCAGAGAAAAAAACCATTGATGGTAGAATCTCTCACCCATATTCACATTTCATTCACAATTCACTTAGTTTAATTGCAACGGTGCCACTTGCTAGCAGTGCCACCTCGGACGAGTCATTTGCACTGCCTATATCTGGTTCTCTTATCTTTAAAATGGAAATAATAATAATCATAGTGACCTTACAAAAAGTTTCCATGAGGATTAAAATTGCAAAGTGCTTACATCAGTGTCTGGTATGGCACCAGTGCTATGTAAGGGGTACTCAGCTATTTTCCCCATTCAGACCTATAGACCCACTGTGGGTCCCTGTTCCTCTTGAGTCTGATTTTTGCTCACCGGGACAGAAGTCCACATGGTTTTCACCCCAGGATGGTCCATGATTTGCCGCTTCTCATTTGGGTCCCTTCCCATTCAGGTCCACTCCAGTTCAGAAGCCCCGTGTCACTCTCAGAATAGGTCTTGCTCAACTGCTGAGCCAGGGCTGTGGTTCTGTGAGGTCAGGGATAGGTTGGGGCCCCAGTTAGCCCAGGGTTAAAACAAGTGGTCCATTGCAACACAGCGTGAAATCCACTCTGAGAAGGGGAAGCGACTATATTTTAACCAGAAGGGAATGAGTTTGTGTTGGGAAACCAGCTCATTTGGCAAAATCTCACTAAAATCTTGGTACAGTCATTGCTTTCTGAACAGCAAACAGATAAGCAGGTTCGGTGTTTCCCCACCACCACCACCACCACCACCACCACCACTACCGTGGTCTTTAAGGAGGCTCCATCAAAATCCAAATGAAATCCTTGGCAAAGCGTCACTTTCTCTGCAGCCCCTGTGGAACAGCAGAAGAGGCTCAGGTCAGAAACTCAGTTTGGGGTCCTCCTTTTCCATTTCCTGTGTTGTTAATTCCACTTTGTGGACCTTAATTGCCTTCACTCACAGGGCTTAAGTGGACTAGAATAAGACAATGCATGGGAAGGACCCAAAGAAATACATTCGTAATGAGCTCTACTCAAATGTTAATTATTAATAGTATTAAATAAAAAGACACTTTCTATGTTCGATAAGTACCAAGAGGCCGTGGCAGAGGCATTTACAACCCACGAAAATCCACATGTTCTCCTGTGTGTCCAGCCCCACTTCAAGTTAGGTGGGGCCGTGTGACTGGCTGTAGCCAATGGGATACCAGTCGAAGTACCTACATCACTTCCTGCCAAAGCATTGAAGAGCCAGTACTTAATCCTCCACTTCCTGACTTCTCTTGCCCTGATGACAGTGAAGGCCACATGTTGGGATCTTGGAGTGTCTGTCAACCTGGGTCCCTGACTTATTCTGTGGAGCAGAAACCCCGCTGACCATTAGGCGAGTAGCATGAGTGAGAAATAAGCATTTGTCATATTAAGCCACTTGGACTTCAAGATCAAATTATTACTTTAGCAGAAGGTAGCCTACTCCAGCACAATACGTAAATGAGTACAGATGGATTTTGCTCCACAAACTCAAACATTGATTTATTTTTCTCAAGTCCCATGGGACTCTTAGCCCCCTTTTCTGTTTATTTGGCTAGAAATTCAATCTCAGTCATCACTGAAGCTCCTTACTCCAAACCCTCTACTGCTGGGTGAATGTTCTTAGGGTCTCAGGTAGAACAACAACAGCTGGGGAGGACCCACGTTGCATGTTCCATCACCTGGTCTCATGCAGGTGGGTGGCACTGTTGTTTCTGTGTCAAGTTCGAGCACAGGCTTATTTGCTGAGGTTGGGTGTCTGGTGTCTAAGATGAATCTTGCTCTACGCACCACGCAGCCATTCCTCACCACTGTGGGTCACCTGCAGACACAACATCCCACCCGACTTTCCTAATCTTGGAGAATCTTCACGCTTCCCCCAAATTTTGTGCTTCTTTATGCACTTCCTATTCTCTGTCAAATCCCCTGCCTGGCATATTCCTTCACTGAGTAGACTTTCAAAAAAAAGCCCCAGGAAGGAGTAGCCGAAGCCCATCTACCTGTCTAAACTCCCCGGTTTGTCCTGGATCAGAAATGCCCTCTGAGACAAGGAAACTTAAAGGCCCAGATTTCTTCTTAGAATAGGATTGCATTAAATTCCAGAAGAACAAAAACCACATTAATATCTCAATAAAGTATCCTACACGGATAATTATCCTACAGTCACACGAGTGACTGCCCATGCTGAGGAGGAAAACAGGCCAAAATTCGCAATCATTCTCTCAGTTTGTAAATCAGGTGGAAAAATAAAACCACGCAAATTAGCACTAGCTCACGGGCCAGGGACTTGAAAGAATTTAATCTGAGTGAGCCACAAGGAAATCTGCCTATGAACCGTGAAAATGTGTGTCCCCAGCCTAACCCCTTCCATTCAGATTCCCCTGCATTCAAATCCTTCTCTCCTTCCAAAGCCCACACCTATACAACAGCCAGTGAGGCAGAGTTCGAGCACTCTTAAAAATAAATATATTCGGTAAACCTTGAATTATTAGAGGACCAACGGTGTGGAGTTTTAAAGCTCCTGGTTTTTCATGGTCTGCTCAGAGTACTGCCTGTGGACCACATTTCTGCTTTCTGCACTCAAACAAAAGTAGAGGAGAGAGAGGACACATATCTATCCAGTGCCATTTGCTAATTGTGTGTGTCTGTGTGCGTGTGTGTTGTGTGTGTCTATAGTGTGTGTGTGAACCATATATTTATTTTAGGATTACACAGAAGACAAAAGGAACCAAAATTATGACATGCAAATGGATCAATATTGCATCTTTTGCAAGCAACACTCGTGTTAGTGTTTATCAATGTGCTTGTTAGTTTGGTAGAAGTCTGATGACTAAATGCGTGCTGACTCAAATTTGTTTTTTTAAACAATTAAGTAACATTTTTCATTTTTGCTGTGCAGAAGATGTACAAGGAGTGGAGGAGGCCCTGAAGAAGGCTTTTATGCTGTCTATGGAAAATATTAAATTGCACAGAGTCCAAAATCCATCATGGCAATTTTCAGGTCATCATCAGAGGATTAAGTGCTTTATTTGCTCATTATTCTATGGCTCTAGCCCAGGGTTTCTAACCTCAGCATTACTGACATTTTGGGCTAAATAATTTTCTGTTGTGCGGGGCTGTCCTTTGCCTTGTAGGATGTTTACAACATCCCTTAGCACACCCCCCACCAACTATGACAACCAAAAACGTCTCCAGACATCACCAGATGTCCCCTGAGGGGTGAAATCGCCCCTATTTGAGAACCACTGGTCTACACCAGGGAGGCATCAGTCCGGCGGGAAGAAAGAATGTGCGGCGGCAGGGCCCTGCGCTGTGATTCATCACACCACAATTAGGGTGAGGAGCTCCTGGGTCCAGGGTTAATACTGCGTGTTTCCCAGCATGCGCTGTGCGCCACACAGAATAGAGGGGTATGGACGTGAGCTATGTAAGGAAATGCTTCCAGAAATGCCCCCCGAATGGGAGGCTTCACGGCAGGACTTCTCTGAGCCTTGACTGTCTTTGTGTACACTGTCACTGTCCCAGAGGGGTTCCAGTTTGCAGCTCTTTCCAAATGTGTTTTTGTGGAGCTGAGGATGTTTGCTAACCATTTCTTAGCTCTATGGCCAGGGCTAGAATCTGGGAACACTGACTAGGCTGGAAGGCATCTGCTAGTTCTCTGACTTGACTCTGGAGACCCCTTAGATGAAGGATCATTCTTTCCTTCTTCTCCAGGGTGTCCAATCTCCCCATGTCTCTGGCCATCAGTCCGAAAGCTGCTGGGAAGGAGGAGAAGCAGGTTTCTCACTGAAGTCAGACTCCCAGCTCCTGAAATGCCTCTCCCAGCTTGCCAAGGGCACCTAGCTCAGTCTGGGGCCATTTAGACTCGGATCTGTTAGGCCATCCGGAGTCAATAGGGTCTGAGCAAAATGGGCAAGTCTAGACACTTTGATAAGACCATTTCTAAAAATCACATTTGGGTTCATGAGGACCTAAGATTCCTAATTTTATCTCAGATTTCTGTGTCCGTTAAGCAAGCCACTGTATCCCTAGGTCTACAACTACACATAATGTTTTCTGTGATACCCTCCACCAAGCATCTGAAAGATACCTAGAGTGAGGATCTCCCCCCCGGATTGAGTCCCCTCTCGGCATTTATAGGGCTACAGATCCCTCTCCCTGGGAGGAGGCTGGGACAGTCTGCAGGAGAGCCTTGGGAGAGCCAGACGGTGGCAAATGGACTGTGATGTGATCAGCACATGGATTTGATGGTGACGAACTTAGTTTTGAAAGCCAGATGGCCAGGTTCAAATCACTGCTCTGTGGCTATCACCAGGTGGGTGACCTTGAGCTAGTTTCCCGACCTGTGTCAGTTTCCTCCTCTGTAAAATGGGCTAACAACAGACAGGTCTCATGGGATTGTCATAAAGAGTGATGAGCTAATGCACATGATGCTTCACCAAGGTGCTAGCACAGAGTGATGGCTCCGTAAATGTCGACCACTATTAACACACGGGTGAGTGCCTGGTGGGGGGAAACAAAGAGCACTGGATTTGGAGCTGGCTGAGCACTTAGCCACTGCCTGTCACTGGGCTTTCATGATCTTATGGGAGCTTGTTTCATTGGCTGGCCAGATCCATTTAAAGTGCTCAGTATGCAGCTGACTTTCAGAATTTGGCATGGGATGAAGACACAATGACCTCTCTCCAGCCTGACACCATCTGCTTCCCTCAGAGACAGTTCCTGGGCATGGGAGAGGCCAAAGTCAAGGTGTATGTGAGGCTGTGTTCCCTCCCGAGGCTCTAGGGAGAATCCATTTCTTGTCTCTTCCAGATTCTGGTGACTACAGGCATTTATATTACATAAATTGATATATAATAATTGTACATATTGACTTCTGGCTACCCCCTGCCAGTCTCTGCCTCTGTGATCACATGGCCTCATCCTCCTCTCTCTGTCTTCTTCTCTGTGTGTGTATTCCACAAGGGTGCTTGAGATGACATTTAGGGCCCACTCAGATAATCCTTACCCTAATCATCTCTGCAAGTCCCTATGGTCCCAGGAATTAGGACATGGATATCTTCGGGAGCCATTCTTCAGCCTACCCCAGGGGCCATCCCTAACCCTGGTAAGCAGAACTCAGGTGACTGAGAAATTACACAGAAGTTGCAAATAATTCTTCACAGTCCTCTTGCATGAAGTGTACAGGCATCTATACAAATGGAGTCCCAGAAATCGTAGTAATAATAATCCACATGATGCTATGGTTTGAATGTTTGTCCCCTCCAAAACTCATGTTGAAACTTAATTCCCAGTGTGGCAGTATTGAGAAGTGGGGCCTTTAAAAGGTGACTGGGTCATGAGGGCTTTGCGCTCAGGAATGGATTAATCCATTCATGGACTAATGGCTTAATGGGTTAATGGGTTACCATGGGAGTGGGACTGGTGGCTTTACATGAAGAGGAAGAGAGACCTGAGCTAGCACGCTCGGCCCCCGTACCATATGATGGCCTGTGAGGCCTCAGGACTCTGCAGAGTCCCCACCAGTAAGAAGACTCTCACCAGATGCACCCCCTTGACCCTGGACTTCCCAGCCTCCAGAAATGTAAGAAATAAATTTCATTTCTTATAAATTACCTAGTTTCGGATTTTCTGTTATAAGCAACAGAAAAGAGACTAAGACACATAAACAACTATTAATTCATTTAAACCTCATTAAAATCCCACGAAGTAGGCACATTTATTATCACTACCTTTCAGATGAGGCAAGGCACAGAGAAGTTAGATAACTTGCTCTGGGTCACACAGCAGTGAGTGGCAGAGCCAGGACTCAGGATGAGGGATCTGCCTCTCCCACCCTCCCCCTTCCAGATTTGCAAACTCATCACTAATGGTGACTCTTATTTACAGATACAGCAGCATTGCCACCTTTCACCTGCCCCTTAAAATCAAGCTTTGATTCCTGAGCTAGCTCAAGCAGCTCCTCCTTCAGGGCTGAAGGACAGACTTTGATGGGTGGATGCGCTTGCGTTTGGGAAGTGAAATCACATGAGGAGCACTTGGGAACTCATTCTGGAGTCTGGCTCACTAACATTGCCTCGGAGCTTTGCTTGGACTTCCCTTGGCCTCGAGGGCACAGGGATAAATGGGCGAGCAAGCAGACAAGCCAAAAGGGAAGAAATGGGGAATATGTTCTTTGAGTCCATGGGATGGAGCCGTGGGGACACTCAGCCAGCATTCTTCAGCCTGTTTACGATGACGCACAGGATTTTGATGGTGAGTCAACTAGTTCTGCTGAAGATGCATTTTGGGAAGAGTTGGTCATTCTACATAATTCTGTACTGAACACATGCAGCCAGCAAGAATGCTGGGGTCTCAGAAATAAAGTCCATTCAAATGGCAAACACCAAAAATGTCATTTCCAAAAGCCCATGCCCTTTTTGGCCCAATCACTTCTACCCAGTATTACTGCTCTGATGTTCTCATACTCACAGACTGGCTAGGAGAACCAAGAAGGGCCGTTAGATAAAGCCCCTGACTTCCCTAAAATAATGTGCCTGAAAGTGCTCAGTAAATATTTCTGGACTGGGAATTGCACAATTGCCTGTCAGAGGCAGATTTACCATGAAGCTGATAAAGCTTCAGCCCAGGGCCCCCCACGTTCCCACCGGTGCTGAGAGCTGTGGAGTCGGGACAAGAGCCAGGTTGCTATCAAGAAATATTCCTGCTTAAGTATGAGATCTCAGAAAAAAAGGGACCTAAGTCTTCAAGGCATCAGTGATATGCCAATTTCTTTTCTCATTCTAAATAAATAATCGCTTTCATATCCAGTTTTGTATTCATAATTTTGTACTCTTTTTGTTAAAGATTGCCTCGTCAAATCCTGTTAGCTTCAGGTCCTGCAAAACCTGATCCTTCGTGATCACAGGAGAAACAAAACAATGTGAAGAAGGAGTTTTCCAAATTCATCATGGGCATGAAAAAAAAACAACTCAGAGAAAATGTTTTCTCTAAGACCAATGTCAAGGATAAGAACATTGAAACAGACATATGGATCAAACAGATGCAAGATTTAATTTGAAAGCCAAGTGCCATAGAAGTTCACCCTAATGCTTTTATAATTTTCTATATAACAGAGTGCTTTTGGGAATTCATAAAATGAGTAAGAGCAACCTTGTGAACTCCATGTATAAAATTCCAGTGCAATTCCTGTGTTCAGGAGATTTTTTCCCCCTAAGTTTTGATACTGGCATTTTGGCATGTGGTGGGGTTTTGGCAGTAGAAAACTTGTCCAAACACCTAAGAATGCGTTATTTATAGAGCATTTACTGTGTACATAGCACTTCACCAAATACTGAGGAACATGCCAAAGAAATCCAAGGCAGATCCTTGCCCTCAAGAAACTTAGAGCTTAGTTGGAAAGAAAACACATGACTCTGAATCTTTCACTGCTGTTCTTCTCAAGTTACCAGTAAATTGAGTTTCCAATGAAGAGATTTTGCCTGAGAGCCTGACAGTCCCATCCCACCATCCAGGATCCCAGGTGCCGGTGGCCCAGCCTCCGTGAATCTCTGCAAGTCATCTATCCCAGCCCAGGTGACAGGGCAAGGGTTGGAGAGGACCCCACCACACCTCTCCACTTCACACGGTACCTCCTAGAATTGCTCAGGAATGAACAGCTCCAGGAAATGAGCAGGGAGGGGGTCCAAGCAATTAGAAAATAATTAATGGGTTATCACCAAATTCCTCCCCAGGGGACCTCAGTGTGAGCTCTCAAAGCAGAAAGAGTGTCATTTCTCATAACAGCTTGGTAACCAGTGAATTTTAGCAAAATATAAACTCTGTGCCATGCAATTTAAATAGCCATGCTTGAGAAGACTTGTCATCATTGCTTTTGGCGGACAGTTTGTGGCCAGATGCCAAAGGGAGACTAGTTATTTCATCAGAAAGGACAGAAGTTATTTCCCATTATCAGTTCAGTCCATTCTGACTCAGGAGAACCAGGACATTTAAGAGATAACACAGTTGGAAAGAAGGAAGGATGAGAGGTAGGAGTTCTGGACATTTTAACATTATAGCAAACATATCATATCCAAAAAGCATGCAAATCAACTTCTCTTATATTGGGCTCAAGTAAGCCTGTGATTCCCGCTAGCTGTCTTCCCAGAAAAATACAGAGGGTAGTTCTCACAAAGCTGTGCATCCACTATGGGTGAGATAAGGAGCACATTCATTCATCCAACAAATATTTATTGAGCATCTGCTATGTGCCAAATGCCAAGGATCCAGGGTTAAGCAAAAACAAAAATAGACTCTCCCCTGGCAGTTCCTGGGGTGGATAAATACAAGCAAATGTGAAATTGCAAGTGTAACATGTATGAAGGAGAAATACGTTGTGCAATAAAATACAGAAATGGAGACGTGGGACCTGTCCTTGCAAACTTCCAGGGAACTGAGGCGGGAGCTCGTAGACAGATGACAAGGGTGTAAGGAGGCACAGAGGGGAGAAAAGAGTGCCCCAGGCTGAGGAAATAGCATGTCCCAAGCCCCTGTGGTGGATGGTTTGTTGCCTTTGTAGCTGGAGTGGAGAAGCCTGGCTCTAGACCAGTGAATCCAATAGAACGTTCCACAATTATGGAAATGTTCTGTAACCTGTGATGTCCAAAATGTAGCCACTTGTCACATTGGCTACTAAGCAATGGAAATGTGGCTGGTGTAGCTGAGGAACTGAAGTCTTGCTTTTATTCAATTTGTATTCATTTAAATTTAAACAGTCGCATGTGGCTAGTGGCTAGCACGTTGGCCAGTCCAGGCCTTGTAAGCGATGGTAAGGAAGTATGTTTCTATTTAACGTCCACGGAGAGACATTGCGTGCTTCTGAGCAGGAGGCTGACAGGATCGGATGTGCACTTTGGAATAGCAATCATTCTGGTTACAGTTGGGAGAACTGATCAAAGGGAGTGTGAAAGGAAGTATCCGGTTAGGAGGCTGCTGAAAAGTCCAAGCAACTTAGACTAGGGTGACGGTGGTAGAGAGGACAGGGGTGGACAGATTCGAGAGCTATTAAGGAGGAAACAACTAGATGATTTGGCGACGGGGTGGACATTGTGGGGAGGGAGAGGGAAATTTCGAGGATAATTCCAGGGGTTCTGGCTCACCCAGCCAGGCAGATAGTGGTAGATGGCGGAAATGTTGGTTCCCTTCCTGTCCAGCTTCTATGGGCTTTGCTGCTAGTGACTAAGACACTGACCTCAACACAGGAAGATCCAGAGGTACCCGGGAGTTCTACTCTTACGTTAGGTAGAGAAACAGCCCCCCAAAAATATTCCCATCAGATTTCTGGAACCTTCAAATATTACCTTATACGGAAAAAGGATCTTTGTGCATGTGATTAAGTTAAGCATCTTGGGTTGCAGATATAATCCTGGATTATCTGGGCAGGCCCTAAATGCTGTTGCAAGTATCCTTATAAAAGAGGAGAGAACAAAGAGAGAAGAGGAAGAAGCAAGGTGACCACAACAGAGGCAAAGACTAGCGTGATGTGGCCACAAGCCAAGGAACGCCTGGAACCACTGCAAGCTGGAAGAAACAAGGAATGCATTCTCCCCTGGAGTCTTCAGAGGGTGTACAGTCCTGACAGTACCTTGATTTTGGACGTCTGGCCTCCAGAAGTATGAAAGAATAAGTTTCTGTTGTTTTAAACCACCAGGTTTGCAGTCATTTGTTATGGTTGCCCTAGGAAACTAATACACTCCCCTCTCTCTCTTTCCCCAAGAACAATCACAGCCAATGGCTGACCAGAGTTAGGGTACAAAAGCCCAGCTCCTTTGCTTCAACGTAGGACAAACTTTTAGGTATAATAAACTCAAGAGCAGCCAAAAGACCAGACCAAGACTAGGACTTTACCTGAAATCACACCTTTGTCTGGCTTCTTCCTTTCCCATCCCTACTTTCTTACCAGTTTCTCCAGGGAGCACCTTCATCATAAACCACCTAAACTCAAAGCCCAGGGTCAGCTTTAGGGAGAACCTGACCTAAGACAGGTGGCCTTCACCAGGCAGAAGCCACAGTTGAGGCGCGGGTTTGGAGGCAAGATCATGAGTTTGGTTTTAAACATGTTGCATGTGGGTGCAGTTAAAGCAGAAGTTGGCAAATCACGGCCTGAAGACCAAATCTGGCCCTTGACCACCTGGTTTTGTGAAGACAGTTGCACTGCGACACAGCTTCGTTCATTCATTTACAGATTGCCTAAGGCTCCTTTCCGGCTGCAATGGCAGGGTTGAGCAGCGGGGATGGACACCATATGGCCTGCAAAGGCTGAAATATTTGCTATTTTGTCCTTTACAGAAATAAGCAGCTAGATTTATGAGTGTGCAGCTCAGAGGGCTGGAAGGATGCATCTGTGAGTACTCTGCACACAAGTGGTCACTGAAGCTATGGGTGTGGACGCCATCACGTCAGAAGCAAGGCTCGAGGGAGGAAGGGAGAGAACAAGAACAGAACCTTTAGGAATTCTAGTATTTCATGGTGGATTGAGCAAAGCTGAAAGGGAGACAGAGACTAAGTGGCCAGAAATGTAGGAGTAAAACCAAGAGAGTTCCTTAAAATTTCAAAGACCAGAAAAACATCTTTCATGCTGCCCATTCATTTGCACGTCTGAAGACATTGAAAGTTTTTATTTTCTTTTGGAGAGTCAGCGTTTAAAACTACTTATCAAAAGAAACATGTTTTCTCCAGCATTCAAAACGATTTTGCACTAAATTATTCAGAAATTAGTTTGTCCCAACACAGCTAAAGCACAGAGAGAGAGATGTACCTCATTTATACCTGTGCCAAGCCTTGGCTCTGAGTGATCCAGGGGTGTTCAAACTCATAAAGAGATGTCTAGTCCTCACTAACCCTTTTGCTGTTGACCCTCTGTGACCTGCTGTGTCATTGCCCAACTCCCTCGAAGTTTCCTTATTTGGAAAGTTTTCACTGTAGGCAATGTGGAGTGAAATAACCTGGGAAAGACCAGATTCATCTTGAATTATAAGCCATCAAATCCCTGAGGTATTTTGTAGCCCACTAGTACCAAAAATATACTGAAGCCATAGTAGCTGCATATGTTGGTACTAGTTGAGAGCTTCCAGCTTCTTTCTGTAATACATGTGAGTACCTTCTGCGTGCAGGGCGTTGTGTTACTTCTGCAAGGGGTGCAGAGATGAACAAGACATTGCCTCTCCCCACCATCTGTTAGAAGAAATGAGAAACACACCTAACTCGCTATTACTCAGAATATGGCAAGAGCAATAGAAGAAATATGAGTTGCATGAAAATTTGAGGGGGCGAGAGAGAAAGATCCTATCTGGATGTAGGATTGGAAAAGGTACAAAGAGGAAGTTCCATGGGAGTTTGGCCCCAAAGTCTGGGAGGGATTTCTGGAGATTGTGGAAGAAGGCATTCCAAGACGAAGGAACAGCATGAGGCAGTGGGGAAAGTGTAGGAACGCTAAACGTAGGACTAGGTGGGCGGGCCGCGGGGTGGGGGACGAAGATTGGAAGTGGTTCAAGAAACTGGGGAATGCTGGAGAAAGGAATTCGGACTGGAGTTCCCGGACCACAAGGACCCGTGGAAGGATTTCACAGGAGGGAGACACATGCCTGGAGCTGTACCCAGGACAGTTAATTTGGCAGTGTTGGCAGCCCAGAGTGAAGAGGGGGAAAGACTGAGGTCTCGAACTTCAGTGAAGATGCTATTCCAATATCCAGGTGAGAGGGTTGAGTTAAGACCTGGGCAACAGGAAGAAAAAGGAAGATTTAAGAGGCAGCGAAGGTGAAACTCCAGCATTTAGAAATGATTCGGAGGAAAAGGAATCAAAGATGTCTGCACTTTGTAGCTGGGCGATCCTAGGGGTGAATGAATTGCTTGTTCTGTAGTTTGGGAGGGGAACAAATGGAGGTCTTGACTCCCCCTTTGGACACTGTCCCAGCTTCTCCACTGTCACACCCTCAGAGAGGACGGTTGTGTCTGTATTTGCCTGGTCTGGTACTAAAATTATTCCAAAAGGGCCCAACCCCAACCCACAAAGAACCCATAAATATAATAGGCATAAACCTATACTCTAAAACCAAATGTTGGGTGGGGGAGGTGAGGGTCCAATCCTATTTTTTTCTATTTTCCTCAAGACAAGGAAATGTAGGCACCAAGGATAATTTTCAGACATGAAGCCACATGGTCAGTGACTAGGGGTGTGGGGAGCCTGCCCAATCCCCTAAGAACCTTCCAAATCCTCCCTGAACCCTCTGAGTCACGCCATCTCCGCTCCCTGCCTGGAGCACTCGCAGCACCTGGCTAGTTAATACAGCACCCCAGTGACTCAGGGTCCCAGAAGGAAACAAGGCTCAGGTTAGCACCCTCCACATGCCCCCAGCTCCCCGTATCCCAGGAAGCAAACGAGACTCCAGGCTCCCACTTAGGCCACCTGAGCCCCATCTCCTGGCTTCCCACCCCTCCCCACACCAACAGTCGCCCCTCCTATGGCCCAAGCCCAGGCCTGCCTTGGCTTCCCCTCTAATGCCCTGATGACTTGGCTACCGCCCCGTCTGCACACCAAGAGACCACAGAAGAGCTACGGCAAGATTCCAAGGTCCGTTGCATGATCTGTAACCTCAAAGACACGCCGAGGCACGCAAATGGCAGTGTCTAATGCAACCATATGATACAGATGTCATTCCCTTGCTTATGAGTTGTTCCAAGGGATTTTGCTGTGGCTTGCAAACCTGACTGTTTCTAGTTACCTAGTAGAGCTGCTTTTGAAAATTCATCATTCACCTTGTCTCTAGTGAGATGCAAGAACAATAATTATGGCAAGAATAATAATTAAAAATAGCAACCATTCTTGGATGCCTACTCTGTGGTTGGATATTACTGCACTTAGTTCTTATGGCCTGCAATGAGGTAGGCATCAGTATTCCCATTTTCCACAACAGGTAAACTGAGGCTCAGAGGGATCAAACCTTGTCTTCAGTTTTCTCACTTGCAAATTGTGGATAAGAATATGTATCTCATGGAGTGACTATAGGACCAACATGGGATATTGTGTTTATAGTAACAGCACTAGCCCACTCCTTAAAGTCACTCCTCTGGTAAGAGGCAGAACCAGGTCTTTGTGTCATAAACTCTGTGTCCTTTTCTGCTATTGTACTGCTGATTAGTTCTTGTTCAAATCACCGTGCATTCTGTAACACGCTCATGTCATTCCAGCAGGGGTCAAACTATGTCATTGTCATCATTGTCACCAAAAGCAGGTGTTGTATTTGGCTTTTGTGCTGTTTATTCTTTATTTGAGAGAGTTAAGGAAAGGTTAATGCTAGTGATGGGGGCATTTGAGATGGTCCTCGAAGGAGTTCTGTAGGTGAAAACTGACATTGAAACGGACGAAAGTCTTGGAAACAGTCCAAGAAAAAGATTTAGGGAGATTTAGAGAGAGAGAGAGAGAGAGAAAAGGCAATAGTAATTCTAATTTAGTCTGGAGATGAAACAAGGGCACTGAGTGATAATGAAGATTATTGAGAAAGCTGTCTGTCATGTTGACTCACATATAAGATGACTTTAGGAAAGTGGTTTTGTTTGTTTGAGAGAAAAAAACGTCTCTTATAATTGTGGACATGGGGAACAAATTTCAGAGTCCTGCTTGGACACCGTGGGCAGATGAGATGGCCGGGCTCTGTCCCTCCGTGGTGTGGGCTGTGTAGAATGGGAACTGACACTGTCTCCCCAAACCAGTGCAAGTGTGTGACACATCAGGGGGGATTCACATCTTTCAAAGGGCAAGTGACAGAAACCCAACCCTAGCCAGCTAGAGGAAGGGGACCAGTCCTATTCAGGTGACTGAGAAGTCCAAGCATGATGGCTGTATCCAGGCACTCAAACAATGCCTTTAGGCAACCTCTTGCTCTCTGTTGCTCACTTTCTTTTCCATTTTCCTTGGTGGCGGCAATAGCAGGCAGGTTTTCTGGCCACCAGCAGAAACTCATGTACAGTCTCCTTGTAGCTGAGAATCCCAGAAAAAGAGAGCAGCTCTTCTCCGGCAGCCGCTAAAGAGTCTTTAAGAAGCCTCAGACTGGCACAGCTTGGGTCAACTGCACATGCCTGATTTGACCACCGGGGCCAAGGACGTGGGGCATTGTGATCTGAAATTGAGGGTCTCAGGTCAGAAATGGTGGGTCACAGGCCACCCAAGTACAAGGATTTATAAGGTCAGGGAAGCACAACTCAAATGAGAAGAAGTGATGCTGGGAAAAAAGGGATGGAGACGGATGCTGGGTTTGGGGGGGATGCAAGGAGGAGTGAGGAAGATGCAAAAGCACATTTTGGCATTATTTGTTTAATTGCAAAATTACAGAAATACGTAAAGTGAAAAAGGAAAGCCACTCATCCTCACCCCCAAGCCCCAACATCATTGAGTCTGGTATGTCTTCTTTTCCTGCACACCAAATATAGGTGCTTGTGTGTTTGTGTCTATATAAGTAAGTGTATATGATATTTTTAACAAAAAATTGATACTGATACCCACTCTACAAACTGTTCGAACTTAGGCACCCCTCTATGTCACTACATAAAGAGCCATCTCTTAAATACTCCTATGCTAGATATTTATATTTTCTCCAATTTTTTTTTTACTTATTAACAACAGTTTAGTCAACATCTTCGAATGTATTTTCTTGCACAGTTGTGCAAATAATTCTACCAGATAAGTTGCTGAAATGAAATTGCCAAGTCAAAGGGTAACCTCATTACACATTTTGAAATGTACTGGGAAATTATCTTCTAGAAAGATGTGCCAGGTACACTCTCATCAATAATTCAAGAAGGCATTATTATAATGCTACTCGATCAGCCTGTTTAAAACTTTTTAAGGTTTCCATCTTAAAAGGGTCTTTATAACTATAAAATTCAGGTGAAACAGTATACACATTGAGCTATATAGGAAACTTTAAAAAAAAAAAAAAAGCAGTCAAGGGGACTGAGCACGACCAGCTGTGAAAGCTGTTAATAAAGCTAAAAATGTTCAAACAGTATCCCGCTAGAATAGGGCTAGACACAACATGAAACAGAATGGAGATTCCAGAAATAGGCCCAAATACAAATGGAAATTCACTGTGTCATAAAGATGACATTTCAAATGAGTGAGATTAAAAAATGAATTTGCTTAATAAATGATTTTTAGACAACTGGCTAGCCACCTGGGAAGAGGAACCCATACCTAACGTCTTTTACCTAAACAAATTCTAGACTTATTGGATATTTAAATGGGAAAAACGAAACCACAGAATACTAGAGGAAACCATGCTTTGGTTTGGTTTTGTGTTCTTGTAATTTCAAAGTGAGACTGGACTTTCTAAGAATAGCATAGAAGTCAGAACTATGAATAAAAGGATGGGTCATTTCAACCTTATAACAATCAGCATTATTGCATGAAAAAAGTCACTGTAAGTAAAGTCAAAAGATTAACAAAAAACCGGGAAAAAATTATTTGCAAATCCTATCGGAGAAAAAGAGTAATTTTATAAATGTATAAAATCAATAGGAAAAAGACTAACGACCCACTACAAATATGGGCAAAAGAAATACAGATGACTCTTGAACATATGAAAAGATGCTCTGCTTCCCTCATGGCAAGATAGATGCAAATTCAAAATACACCAAGGTACCTTTTTTCATCTATTAGAGTGACAAAGATCAAAAAGTGTAATAACACTGTTGGCAAAGCTTTGTGAAAATAGTCTCATTCAATGCCTGGGAGGTAGGGGTTGGCGTCGGCAGAGGCAGTTTGACAGTATCTGTAACAATTATGAATGTACGTACCCTTTGACCCATCAATAACACTTCCAGAAATTTATCACACAATATATTCTCACACATGGGAAACATCGTATGTACAGGTTAAGTGTCCCAGTGTTGCTTATTATAACAAAAGATTACAAACTACCTAGAATTTTACCAACAGAGTTGGATTATGTCTTAGTCCATTCAGACTGCTGTAACATAGCCATAAACTGGGTGGCTTATAAACAACAGAAATTTATTTCTTGTAATCCTGGGGGCTGGGAAGTCCAAGCCAGTGCACCAGCAGATTCAGTGTCCAGTAAGGGCCTGCTGTCTAGCTCATAGATGGAGCCCTCTTGCTGTGTCCTCACATGGTGGAAGGGCCAAGCTAGCTCTTTGGGGTCTCTAAGAGCACTAATCCCATCCACGAGGGCACCTCCCAAATACCCCACCTCTTGATACTGTCATATTAGGGGTTAGGTTTCAACATATGAATTGAGGGGGTGGGACATTCAGATTATAGCAGATTAATTATGTGATTTCCATGCACTGGAATACCATGCAACCTTAAAAAAAGAATAAGGAGTTTTCTGTGTACTAAACTGGAAAAATCACCAACACCTATGATGGGAGACTTTTACAAACATCAAGATGATGTGAATTCTATATTATCATACCTATAAAAATAAAGGTGGAAAGAAACAATGAAAAAAACTGGCAACATCAGCTTCTTCTGGAGAGGGGAAGTGGGTTAACTGGGAAGGAAGATTTCTGAGAGTTAAAATTTTGAGACTTATAAATGTATTTCCTATTCAAAAATAAATAAGTGCAATTAAACATTTTAAAATGGTCTTTGTTCTAAAAGAGGTATTGTTCCTTTTAGGAAACTATTTTTAAGGGAAACTCCAGTATTGTAGAAGGTAAAGAGCAAAGTGATTTTCTCTCTTCCCCTCAAAATCAGATGATTTGGAACTAAGGTTTTATTCTTATTGATACAAGCAACAGCCATCGATATTTTGTGCTTTATTTTTGTGATACACACTTTTTCTCTTTCTTTAAGAGTAAAGCTAACTTAAAAGCCAGGATTATCTTGGTTGATATTATACCTAGCTGCATAGATACGTATTTTATAGAAATGAGTTTTTATACATCCACGGTGATATTCACTGTTACCACACTGAGCTGCTGTTTTAGAATTCTACTTTGTGTTTTTCTCGAGCAGAAAAACAGATAAATCCTTTCTCTGTTCACCTTCAAGCGCACTGCCCCGTAATCAATCACAGGCCAGTGGGGTGCCAGAAATCCACCTCCTCTGAGGGGCAAAGAAGGCCCTGATTTGTAACATTTGCCAATGTCCATGGTGTAAATATTCCCTCCCAGCCAGCTCCAGCACCCCCTCCTGGTTGCCCACCCAGGAACAAAGGACATTCAAGCAGTTTCTAACAAGAAATATTAATAAATTACTCTTGACAGGTCTACCTTAACCATTAAAAAAAAAAAAAAATTCAGGTGTGAACCCATCTGGTCCGGAACTTATTTTTATTGGGAGATTTTTTATTGCTCCTTCAATTTCGGTGCTTGATATTGGTCTGTTCCGGAATTCTGTTTCTTCCTGATTGAGCCTAGGGAGGTGGTGTGTTTCTAAGAATTTGTCCATTTCCTCCACGTTTTCAAGTTTTCGGACATAGAGATTTTTATGGTATTCAAAGATGATTTAAAAAACCCAGTGGGAAGGACTCAGCGATACCCTTTCTTCCCCGTCCACACCCTCATTCCGGGAGGCTGTGATCCCAGCTCTAGCAAAGGCAGAAGAGCAACCCAGAAAGCCGCGTGTCCCCACCCGGCAGCAAACGTGAACATGTTAAGGAGCAGTTGGTCCCCATCCAGAAGTGACACTCGACTTGCCACATTTGGTTTTTGATTTGGCTGCTGGATTCCTGACTTGTCCAGCTGGACTCCATTAGCTATCAGCTCCTCTTAAGGAAACTCCACCCCCGCCCCAGCCCTCTCCCAAACCCAGCCGAGCCAGAGTGATGACTGCTCTCTCCTCACTGAGTTCCGTGCTGCTCCGGTTCCGGGTGAATAACTCAGCTGAGGACTTTCCACTCTTTCCAACAGACTCCCAGGAGAGTTGAGCAGTCACATAGCTTTAGCTTCAAGTAGTCTTGGGAACTATTGCCTGGCCAGACTACTGGTTGTTTTTTTTTTTTTTTTTTTTTTAATAAAAATAAATGTTAATAACGTAAGGAAAAGCTGGCTGGAGAGCTACAGACCTGGTCAACAATTTGCCCTTTCCCGTGATTTTCATAAAAGGCTAGATCTGAAGCAATGTCAACATTTGTCACTTTAAACAATTATACCAAGAGTACAAATTGTTCCTTCACCTGGGGGGCGGGGGGGGGCAGGGGCTGCTGGACTCTGGGGCCTGCTGTTGACCTTTAGGGGAGGAGGAAACTCCAGTCCGCTTCCCCCACCCCAAGCCGGAAGGCTGGCCAAGGGCGTGCTCTGGGGAGAGAAGTCTCGGCCGTCTTTCTACTGCTGTTGGAGACCAAAGTCTTAAAATAATAGAGTATTCCTTTGCCTTGCCTTGTCTCTTCTGTTCATACACTTCCCCCAGAGTTATCTGTGCAGAGGGGGAGGGGACTTAATATCACCTCGCATGGACACAGACCACCTCTCCTTTCCTCTAACGGCGTAGGGCAAGGAACACAAACTGGCAGTAAATTTTGGCTGCTGTTCTTGACGTTGTTTGGCCCACGCAGGATATCTTTGAATTTGAGTCCACACATTTTTTTTAAAAGGAGGCTTCAAATTCTGATCAAAATCTGGATTTCTGGCTTCTCTTGAAAACCCAGAATAAGTAATTTTCCAGGCAAATAGAAGTTTCATGAGAACTGAGACTTTTTTCTGTTTTGTACACAGCGCTAGCCCCAAAATATAGGTCAGTGTCTAGCAGTCAACAAACATTTAACGACTGAGTGAATGAATGAATGAACACTGTCCGACAAGACCACTGTCAGAGGAAACTTAGTCGCAGCTGTTCCCCTGTAGACAGGATGTGCTCCCTGATTTGGCACACTCCCCACCCCTCTGTGTTGCCTTCAGCCTGAATTCTTCACATTTGTGCTGCCTGCTTGGTTTCTTTAGGTACTTAAATCCATGGACCCTCTTGCCCTGATAGTTCCGTGGCCTGTATCTTTTTTAAGTGACCCTGGAGAACTCAGAGGCATAAGTTCCATCTGAAAGTTGATTAACCACTTTAATGAAAAAATAAAACTCTAAAACTTATATGAATAGTTTTCTATATATAAGAAAAAATATTACTTAAACGTTTGTAAGGGTGTATCCTTCAAAATTTATAAAAACATATGCCTAAAATAAGAGCATTTGTCTTTTGAGGCTCTCTCTAAAGAAAATAGGGATTGAGTTTTTACGAGTGTGAAAAAATTGTCACAAACAGAGACTTAGAGCAGCACCCTGTTTGTCCTGTAGGTCAGAAGTCCAGGATGGCATGACTCGTTTCCTGCTGAGGTCTCACGAGACTAAAATCAATGCGTTCGTTGGCTGAATTCTCAGCCGGAGCTCAGAGATCCTCTTTCAAGCTCATTCTTGTTGTTGGTAGAATTCGGTTCCTGGCAGTGGTAGGACCAATGCCCCCAGTTCCTTGCTGGCTGTCAGCGGGAAGCATCCTCAGCTCGAGGTGACTCTCTGGTCTTTGCACTTGGCACTCGCCATCTACAAAGTCAACAACAGGCTGTCAAATCTTTCTGATGCTTTGGATGTTTCTGACTTCTCCTTCTACCAGCCAGAGAAAACTCCCTGTTTTTAAGAGCTCATGTGATTGGATCAGGCCCAGCTGGATAACCTCCCTGAGTTCAACTGTGCCATGAAACATGGCATAACCACAGGATTGAGAACTCATCATGTTTGTAGTTTCCAGGGATGAGGGCATGGAATCTTGGAGGCCAATTTTAGAATTCTGCTTACCATAAAATCTCCCATATTTTCTCAGAGATATATATATGATTTCCAAAAAATTCTTCAGTATTTGGTTACATCAATAGAAAGAATATGTCTAGAATGGAGATGGTGATGACCCTAGTCTCCTTTGCACTGGGAAGTCATGTCTGGGGTGTTACACTTCATTCTGGGTGTCCAGAATAGGAGAGAGATGGATAAGAAGAACTGCCTTAGTCTGTTTGGGCAGCCAGAACAGAATACTATAAACTGGGTGGCTTATAAACAACAGAAATTATTTCTCAGAGTTCTGGAGGCTGGAAAGTCCCAGATCAGGGCACTCATGTATTCTGTATCTTCGAGGCCCCTCTTGCTGGTTCATAGATGCCATCTTCTCACTATAACCTTATGTGGCAGAAGGTGCGAGGGATCTCTCTGGGGTCTCTTTTATAAGGACACTAATCCAATTTGTGGGGCTCCACTCTCATGACCCAATCACTTCCCAAAGGCTCACCTCTTAATACCATCACCTTGGGGATTAAAATGTCAACATATGAATTTGAGGGGGACATAAACATTCAGTCCATTGCCATAACTAAGGTGACAAATGGATCCAAACCTCTCGCCTATGAAGGGTGGTGAATAGAGAATGCAGAAACTTAACCTGAAGACGGGAGGATGCCAAGGTCACATGATAACCATCTTCAAATATTTAAAAGGCTGTAATGCAAGAAAGGAATTTGTTCCCTCTGACTCAAGGGGGTAAAATCAATTCATTGATGGAAGCTATAGAAAGATTTTGGCTCAGTACTGGAAAGTGCTTTCTAATAGAGTCGGATAGATTAGTTGAGCTACTATGGATTTGGTGCATCTCCTTCATTGGAGCTGATCAAAAATAGACCACTCCTCAGTGGAAATGTTATGAGGGAGGAGGGAAGTTGGGTTAGATGGTCTTTCAGGTTCCTTCCAAGCCCAAGAGGCTTGGCTTCCTCTATAATTGGTCCTTTTGTCCACATCTTCTGTTTGCACCTCCTTTACCTGGTGTGCTTGTCTCTGTGCTCAACCATGATGTTAGGTGTCAACGTTTAGAATTGCATTTCACCATGTCTTTCTTTCCCGTTGGCTATTGTTAGAATCAAGGCTTGAGTAACAGCAAATATGAAATGAAATGAGAGGATGAAAGAGAGGAAGACGTGGTTGTCCCAGGAAGACTCAGAAGATCAAGCAAATGCACAGGTCTGGCACCAGCAGAGCTATTGCTCTAGGAATGATCACAGGGGTAAGGATATGCAAGGGAGAACTAAGACCAGGGATGAACAGATGGAGATAGCACAGGCAGGATACAAGTGCCCTCAAATTAGATCCAAGGAGAGCTCAGGGTCTTAGACATCAGTGCAAGCAGAACACAAGGAATAAGACTAATGAAACAAATGCATGGTCAGAAATGCAGTGGAAACTTAAGGGCCTGGTCTTGATAAATGACAAAGCTTCAAGTGTCTAAACCTACCCAAGCATGTAGCCTGGCAGAGCCCTGGGTGGGAAGGCAACTGGCAAAAGACCAAATAGACAATGAGTTCAAGTATCAAGAAAGAAGGCGGTGGTGGAGATCTGAAGGGAAGCAGTGTAAATGTCAATGTCAGGTGCAAAAATCTGACCTTCAAAGACTCAGGGAACCTGCATCAGGCATGAAAAGGTTGGAAATCCAGCCACTGAACGCTGGCTCCCAATGATCCCCATTTCGGCCACTGAAAGG
The DNA here is from genome assembly GCA_004363605.1 of Indri indri. Taxonomy (NCBI): domain Eukaryota; kingdom Metazoa; phylum Chordata; class Mammalia; order Primates; family Indriidae; genus Indri; species Indri indri. The sequence goes on along the minus strand of RJWJ010001565.1, from coordinate 71,228 downwards.
CTGATTCATGGGTCAAGTACGCCCAATCAGAAGCCTTAGATTTGATGCTGAAATGCTGAAAGTACATCCCTTCGTGTAGGGCTTCCGAGAGTGACAGTGTAATTAGCACTAGCCAGAAAGCGGTGTGTGGTACACCAGCCACGAAGAGTTGAGGCAACAGGTAGCAGGTAACCAGGTTAGTGTCAGGGTAAACTGTCCGCGACAGTTCAAAGTCCTGATAGAGCCAGAATTTGTCACTTCCTCCCCTCAGCTTCTGAAACAATTAGGGAAATTACTGTCGTAAATATAAAAGATAGTGACGGACTCCTTTGTTTCTATGCTTTTCCTTTCCAAGTTGGGAGTTACGTGTACAGGTGGGGAAAGTATAGGTAGATGTCTCACATGCAACTCTGGCTTCTTTGCCAACATCTCTCTGCCTTGTTTTACCCTTGGCTAAAGTTCTCTGTGTCTGGCTCACAGAGCACTGTGAACATTGTTCAAGAACATAACTGGAAACTCTTACCTGGTGGAGAGTGGCTCACTGTCCGAAAACCAAGCTGCCTTTTTAGGGAGAAATATCTTCATCTGTTTCTGAAATAACAAAAATCAATAGCTGTTCAAAGCATGTTTTGCATGTTAAGTAAATGTTCTCTACGGATGAGCTAGGGGTGGAGAAATAAAATGCATATCGGTAGGAACTGCGTGTTCACATGCCCCCAACATTTGTATGTTGAAGCCCTAACCCCAACATTTGGAGATGGGGACTTGAGGAGGTGATTAGGTTTTGATGAGGTCATGAAGGCGGGGCCCCTGTGAGCCCTCACCAGGAACCAGATATGCCGGCACCTTGATCTCGGACTTCCAGCCCCCAGAACTATGAGAAATAAACGTCTGTTCTTTAAGCCACGCAGTCTATGATATTTTTCTATAGTAGCCCAAGCTAATACACACATATGCATGTGTATATATGTGGCTGGCAAACACTTATCTTGGTCCCCAGAAAAAAAATGAAAGCAGGCCCTGCCAAGCAGCGAGGACTCTAAATTCTGTAGGTGTGTGGGAATGTGCCCAGGGAGGAAGTTCCAACTGTGTACAGTTGTCTTGCAATCCCTCCATTTCCCTCTCCTAATTCCCCAGCCTGTCTAGAAGAATGTCCTCTGAGGTGGACATTAGAAGCAAAGGCTGTGAGTGACAGGTGTGATGGACCGAACTGTGCCCCTCCCAAATTCATAACCCCTGATCTAACTGTATTTGGAGATAGAGCCTTCAAAGGTAATTGAGGTTAAATGAAATCATAAGGGCAGTGTCCTACTCCTATACCACTGGTGTCCTTATAAGAGAAAGAGACACCAGGGATGTGCGCACACAGAGAAAAGGCCATGTGAGGACACAGCAAGAAGACAGCCACCTGTGAGCCAAAGAAGGAGGCCTCAAGAAAAACCAAACCTGCCAACACCTTCCTCGGACTTCTAGCTTCCAGAACTGTGAGAAATAAATGTCTGTTGTTTAAGCCCCCAGGTCTGCAGCATTTTGTCATGGCAGCTCTAGCAGACTAAAGCAACAGGTGAGGGTCCTTTACCCGTTAGCACCCTGAACACAGTGCCTAAGACATACCAAAGTTTTCAAACATTCCAAGACCTGAACGGCAAAAAAAATGTATCAGCTCAAAAATGGAAAGAAAACTCCAAAATAAAAAGGAATTGACATATAATTAAATGTTTGCAAAACAATGAGCCAATGATAACTCATATGGTTATATGACTAGATACTTTATTCTTAACAGGATTCAAAGTGATAAAAGAACATTTTCAAAAATTATAACGAAACAAAAACATTTAGTGTGGGGGCAAATTTTAATACGTTTGATATGATATGAGCCGAAGGTCTCCAAAAGTAAGAGTGCCCAGAGGCTGCAAGGGCCCTGGAGCAGGGACAAAGACTAGGAACAGAAGCTCCCAGGCATCTTTCACATCAGCTCATGAACTGAGCCTCTCCCTCAAGGTGACAGAAGGACAGCTGTGTTGTTTTACGTTATCCACACTGGGTGAGGAGAGTGACAGCAGACGCCAGCTTAGTTCCATGGGGCCAGAACGCAAAGAGCTAAGCCCGCATCCTGCACTTCCCAAACTCCTCCACTAGGGGCAGTGCAGGGGGTGGGGGGTGGGGAACGCCATTTACCCCAGAGTTGGAAGTATAGCCTAAGGCGCCCAAGTGAAATTTTCTTTGAAAACTAGGGTTTTATCTTTAAGATGATGTATTTCGTTTTCTTCCCCATTATATTTCATATTTATTTTAATAGAAAAGTAATTTTTAGGCCAGGTGCGGTGGCTCACACCTGTAATCCTAGCACTCTGTGAGGCCGAGGCGGGCGGATAGTCCTGAGCTCAGGAGTTCGAGACCAGCCTGAGCAAGAGCGAGACCCCGTCTCTACCAAAAATAGAAAGAAATTAATCGGACAGCTAAAAATATATATAGAAAAAATTAGCCGGGCATGGTGGCACATGCCTGTAGTCCCAGCTACCTGGGAGGCTGAGACAGTAGGATTGCTCGAGCCCAGGAGTTTGAGGTTGCTGTGAGCTAGGCTGACGCCACGGCACTCGCCCCAGGCAAGAGAGTGAGACTC
>RJWJ010001565.1:0-68526 GCA_004363605.1 Indri indri | reverse complement strand
TTTACCCAGCTGGATGACATCACACTAACTTGCCTTGCCTTCCAATCAGGGGGCCGCCATCTTTCTGTTCAACCATCCATTTATTCGGCCTTCCCCTCTAATCCCCAGAGATGCCGGTCCCTTGCCTGCCTGTCATAGTGCCTGCTTCGTTTCCCATCCCGTTCAATCCAGACACCTCCCCTTCTTCAGGATTCAGCTGAGGTCCACCACCTCCCGCTTCATCCTCTGGCCACTTCATCATAGAGTCATCTTTCCCCTTCTTCAAAATGTGAAGGTGTTTCAGTCCCACCCTCAAGTCTAGCAGCTGATCTATAGCAGTCTTATATTTCGTTCTGGTTATTTCATAGACATACAACTTGTCTCCCAAACTAGACTCTGAGCCTCTAAACGGTAGTTAGCACCATCTTTTTTACTGTTTTTCTTTTTATCCTGGCAGAAAAGGCCACCGAGAAGAACAAACAGTAAATGGCTCATGAATTCTTCTTTTCCTTTATGACGTATTATTGATTAATCTAACTCAGCTTCCAGCCCGGCTGAAGGATCCTCACCCAGCATTCTTCTCATTCCCACCAATGACCTTCTCTTTCCTATCTCCCGACTTCTTAGGTCATAAAATACTGGGAGATACATTGTAAGATACAGACTTTTAGTAGGAAAGTGCACGAAGAGGCCAACAGTCTCTCCCTTTACTTTTGGCAATGTGCCTTTTTCCTTCACAGGATTCGCCATGGTTTGTAATTCAGTATTTGTGTGTTTGTGTATGGCATTATATGACTGCCTGTTTTGCTCACTAGACTGTAAACTCTCCGGGGACTGTTTGCTCCCCGTGGTATCCTAAGCATAAATAAAGCCCAGCCCTTATTAGGTGCTTAATACACACATTGAATGAATGAAAGAATGAATGGAGAATCCAGACAAGGGACTTGGGCAGGTCTTTACATTCTGTTCCTATAATTAAAAACAGCAACAACAAGAACAACTCTTTTGGCTCTTCCAGACGACAGAAGATGTACAAAGAGCAGATGAACCTCACCTCCCTGGACCCCCCACTACAGTTCCGTGTCGAGGCCAGCTGGGTCCAGTTCCACCTGGAGATCAACCGCCACGGGCTCTACTCCCGGTCCAGTCCCATGGTCAGCAAACTTCTGCACGACATGAAGCGCTTTCCCACCATCAGCGCTGGTGAGGTTCATGGGATCAGGCAGGATGAACTGACTATCTCCCAGCGAGGCTGAGTAGACCATCCCAGGCCAGGCTCCAGGATGCAACATTAAAGGCTGGACAGTGACACCTGAGAGACAGAAGAAGAACATAGACATTGATCTTTTTCCCTTTGAAAAAGAGCTTAGGACTCATCATGACCCCATAAGAGAGGCATAAGGAGGTGTTCTGTGCACTTAAAAAAGGCATCGCTACCATTTCTTTTGAACTAGGTGATACCTTCTCTCTTATACAAATGACCTTATGGCATGGACATTATCATTGCCATTTTACAGATGGTAAAACTGAGACTCAGAGAGGTTAAGCAACTTGGCCAAGGACCCAGGGGTGGAGCTGGGATCCAAACGCAGGCCTGCTGACTCCAGGTCTGCGCTCTCGAGCACTACGAGTCTAAGTGACACAGCAAATTATTAGCACAGACAAAACTAGACTCGGTCTCCCAGCCAGGTGTTGCTGGAGTGTCCACTGAAGGGCTAGAGAGTGGGAGGCCTGGGATGGAGCAGGGTGGGAGGCTGCAGCCCCCTCAGGCCCCCGGAGATCCCCCTACTGAGTGGTCGAGGGCCCCAGGCTACATCAGACCCCCGTCTGGCGGTCAGAGCCAGAGCCAAGGGCCCCCCCTCTGCTGGGCTCTGCCAGGAACACGGTTGGAAGTTCTCACGGCCCTTCTCCTCCTTCGCAGATTACAGCCAAGACGAGAAAGCCTTGCTTGGGGCGTGTGACTGCACCCAGAGTAAGTGACCCGGCCCCACCTCCATCCGGCCCCCTCACCAGCACAGCGGTGTGAACCCTGCATCCGGTGGGGACCCTGGCCCTGAGTTGAAGGAGCATGGCTCCCTCTGCCTAGCCCCTGGGAACTCGCCGCTTCTCCCCAGCCACCCACAGAAGGAAAAGGCATTTCAGAGGAAAGCTTGTGCAGGACCCGGCGGTCAGCACGTGGTCCATGGGCAGCAGCATCAGCTGCTAGGGAGCCTGTTAGCAAGGCAGCGCCGCAGTCTCCACTCCAGGTTTTCTGAATCAGAATCTGGATTGTAACAAAATCCTCAAGTGATTGGAGGACATTTTTTAAATTTAAGAAGCCATTGTCCGGGACAATGGTTCGCAAAGCTGCCCACTTATTAGAATCACCTGGAGAGCTTTAAAAAGTGCCTCTGCCTGGCCTCCACCTGCAGGGGGTTTTGAATCACGAGCAGAGGGCGAGACCCAGGCACCAGCATTTGAAACTGCTCCAGGTGATTCCAGTGCAGCCAAGGTTGGGACCCACGGGGGTAAATGATTAAAAGAATCAACAAGCTGGGAGCGAGGGCTGCAGAGGTCCCCTCCGGCAGTGCTGGGAGCTGGTTAGCAGTGGGACCTGGACGCTGAAGCCCCCAGACCAGTCACCACCAGCCCTGAGGAGCCTCATGCCTTCACCTCATTATGCTGAGCACAGGTCAGAAACTTCTAGGCATGACGTGATGTGTCTTTTGAAAGACCAAGGTTCACAGGACCCGGGGCTTCCCTTTAGTTAAGCACCTGCCATTTGCCCTGTTAGAACACAAAGTGAGAGGGACATTGTCCTCTCACGGGGTTTACAGCAGAGCGGGGACACGGTGAGGTGAGTGAGGTGCCCAGGACGCAGAATTTAAGGGAGCAGCCCCCACTGCGCCTAAGGGGCCCTCATACACCAAACCCCTGTCCCAGCCCAGGGGCACAGCCTTAAACAGAAAAGACACAGGTAAACAAACTAGTCTAACACAACATCATAGATGGCATAATCTGGAATCTACAAGGGTGTAGTGGAAACACAGAGAGAAAGAGGTTAATTCTTCTTAGGAAAACATTCCTCGGGGTTTTTCGTAAGCGTCTATCTGGAGAAAATTGTATTGGTTGACCTTTTCCTACATCAGTTGCCCCTGGACACACTGTCCATGGCCTAACACCGTGGAGTTTACCCTACGGGCTTTGAAAAGCTAATCCCAGTCTTTAGGGTCTGATTGAACAAGAGAAAAGAGAAGAAATCGGCTGCGTTTGTTGAATGAACACAGCCAGGCACCTGAGCTGGGGCCCAGGCGCACCGTTAACTCACCTTCTGCCCCTTTGCAGTCGTGAAACCCAGCGGCGTCCACCTCAAGCTGGTGCTGAGGTTCTCGGATTTCGGGAAGGCCATGTTCAAACCCATGAGGTAAGTGACTGCCTTCCTCGCCTCCGCGCCCAGGTGTGGCAGCCCTGGGGAGTTCTTACCAAAAAGTAGTAAGACCTGAAATCTTTATGCCAGTCATTTGGAGACTCTCTTTTGGACAATCTGCCCAAGCATATAACTGTTTTTGGTGATACTAATTTAAAAGAGCAAGAGCAAATCTTTACCAGGCCCTTACTAGCAACCATGCCAAGCACTTTACATGAATTGTGCGTTTGGATCGTGGCCAACCTTACCAGCCAGGCACTGTTATAATGTCCCCTTTACAGGTGAAGACACTGAGGCCTGCAGAGGCCAGCTCACCCCAATCTCCCAGCTGCAAACAGTGGACCCAGGACTCCAACCCAGGCAGCTGATGCTAAGTTCACACTCTACCCTACAGTCAATCCCCACTTTCTTCCCTGGGCTAGCACCCTCCCTTTTTTGACATCAAAAATTTACAGACCTCTACACGACAATACTTGTTTTGATTGAAAAACTGGACAATGAAGAAAGGCTATTGTGAAGTCAATTACATGTTTACATTGATTTATATTTTATTCGTAACAGCAATGACAATGGCATGCCTTTAGAATTTGTAGTGCATTTATATGGGTGAAATAATATGTATTCAGTCTACAGCCAGAGCTTCGTGTGTGCATGGGTTTCTGCCCCCCAAAGGGTCTGTAGCCCACAGGTTGGGGTGTCCTGAAGTAGAGTCCCAATGCCTTAACCCAGTGGAATGTAAGAGAAAATGGCCCCAAGAGGGGCTCCCGTTACCCAAGTCACGCTTTCCTCCAGCACGTGCTGTTTCCAATGGAATCCAATTAGACCACTTTGATTCCAAACCTTCAGCCAATCGAGGAGAGGCATATTGAAGGGCCCAGTAGCTGGTTCTAGTGGTGGGGCTTCCTGGAATGAGTTCTGAATAGTCTTAATCCCTGAACTGCTTTGGCAAAAGCACCCCCATAAACAGGAGTTTGGAGATCAGCTGCATGTTGGATCCTCTTGGGGAGCCTTGAAAACTCCTGATGACTGAGTCTCACCTCAAGGAGTCCAGTAGACTTCTCTGGGGGATCCACCACCCCACCTCCCAAACCTCTCCCACCCCCACCTTCCCAAGGCCCAGGCAACCCTGAGAACTGCTGCTATGTAAAGAAATTCCCCGTTTTTCATTATGTGAAAATCCAAAACCCCAGTTGTTTTCTATTTAAATATAAAACTTTTCAGAAATGTATATGAAACAATGGAACGTCTGATAATATTTAATTTATTGATTAAAAAATCCCATCATATAAAATAATATATAAATTTAGAACTACTTCTTCCTCCCCCCCCCCGCCCCTGCATATATTTTACTTGTCAAAAATTTTTGGCATTGGGCCGGACGTGGTGGCTCACGTCTATAATCCTAGCACTCTGGGAGGCCGAGGCGGGTGGATCATTTGAGCTCAGGAGTTCGAGACCAGCCTGAGCAAGAGCGAGACCCCATCTCTACCAAAAATAGAAAGAAATTAATTGGACAGCTAAAAATATATAGAAAAAATTAGCCGGGCATGGTGGCGCGTGCCTGTAGTCCCAGCTACTTGGGAGGCTGAGGCAGGAGGATTGCTTGAGCCCAGGAGTTTGAGGTTGCTGTGAGCTAACGCCACGGCACTCTAGCCCGGGCAACAGAGTGAGACTCTGTCTCAAAATAAAAAAATTGGGGGCATTGGTTGTCATCATCACTAGAGTCAAGTTTGGGGTCAAGATTAAATCAATATTAAGTTCTTTCTCCACTCCCCTCCCCTACCACCACCACCAACCTATTTTAACCAGTTCTGTCAAGCAATAAAACCGGTGCAGAGTGAAGTCATTTCAGGTTAATGAACCTGTCCCAAACAAAATAAAGCAAATTGAGAGGGGGCCCCTGTCATTTGAGAAACTATGCTAGGGCTTGAATACGGAGAAACTGCTTTTCCTAGGGACAATTTTGGGAGGAACTTCATCTTATATTCGGGCATATAGAGTACTAAAATAAATAAATGAATAAATTGTGTTTCTTTTAAATGAGAGTTATAGCAGTGAGCCCATGTGACAATTAGTGGAGGTGCCACGAGTACACATGTGACTCTTTGGGGTGACGCTCAGCTGAACACAAGAGCTGTCAGCGAGGTTACGGCCATTATAGAGTTTTAAATTATCGTTCAAGCTAGTCATGCACGCTTAATGTATAGTCATAAGAGAACACCCATTAGAGAGAGGCGGCACACGGAACACTGGTGCAGAAACGTGAGACGTTAATGAGAAACATAAAAGTAATGATAAATCTGCAAATTCATCACAAATCAACAGATTCATAAATTGTGTTCTCTGAGCAAATTTCTTATATGGCACAATCAGATGTCTCCAATTTTAGAAAACCAAAAGCTACTGTGGAGTGGATGAGCTCCACTTTCCCTCTTCATGTATCTGGGAGGAAAAACTACGAGAACCTGCAGTGTTTCCTTCACAGGAAAATAAAGTGTCATAAGTGCCAGCCTAAAACCTCTTCTCTACCTGGCCGATGAGAAACAAATACAGACACATCTCATTTCATTGCACTTTGCAGATACTGTGTTTTTTACAAATTGAAGGTCTCTGGCAACCCTGCGACGCAAAAGTCTGCCGGTGCCATTTTTCCCACAGTCTGTGCTCACGTTGTGTCTCTGTGTCACATTTTGGTAATTCTCACAATATTTCTAACTTTTTTATTATTATATCTGTTATGGTGATCTGTGAGCAGTGAGCTTCGATGTTGCCATTGTAATTGTCTTGGGGCACCACGAACCACTCCCATGTAAGACAACAAACTTGATACTCTGTGTGTTCTGACTGCTCCACCATCTCCCCCAATTCCTTGGGTCTCCTTATTTTCTGAGACACAACAATATTGAAATTAGGCCAATTAATAACCCTACAATGACCTCTAAGTGTTCAAATGAAAGGAAGAATCTCATATCTCTCACTTTAAATCGAAAGGTAGAAATGATTAAGCTTAGTAAGGAAGATATGTCAAAAGCCAAGACAGGCTGAAAGATAGGCCTCTTGCACTAAACACTTAGCCAAGTTGTGAATGCAAAGGAAAAGTTCTTGAAGGAAGTTGAAAGTGCTACTCCAGTGAACACACAAATGATAAGAAAGCAAAACAGCCTTATTGCTGATACGGAGAAAGTTCGAGTCGTCTGGATAGAAGATCAAACCAGCCACAACACTCCCTTAAGCCAAAACCTAATCCAGAGCAAGGTCCTAACTCTCTTCAACTCTGTGCAGGCTGAGGGAGGTGAGGAAGCTGCATAAGAGAATTTGAAAGCTAGCAGAGGTTGGTTCATGACATTTAAGGAAAGAAGCCACCTTCACACCATTAAAATGCAAGGTGACGCAGCAAGTTATCCAGAAGATCTAGGTAAGATAATTGATGAAGGTGGCTACACTAAATGACAAATTTTCAGTGTAGATGAAATAGCCTTATATGGAAGAAGACGGCATCTAGGACTTTCATAGCTAAAGAGAAAAAGATCAATGCCTGGCTTCAAATCTTCAAAGGACAGGTTGACTCTCTCGTTAGAAGCTAATGCAGCAGGTGACTTAAGTTGAAGCCAATGCTTAATTACCATTCTGAAAATCCTGGGGCCCTTAAGCATTATGTTAAATCTACTCTGCTGTGCTCTAGAAATGGGGACAACAAAGCCTGGATGTGGGTGACAGCACATCTGTTCACAGCATGGTTTACTGAATATTTTAAACCCACTTTTGAGACCTGCTGCTCAGGGAAAAAAAAAAAAGATTCCTTTCAAAGTGTTACTGCTCATTGACAAGGCACCTGGTCACCCAAGAGCTCTGATGGAGGTGTACAAGGAGACAAATGCTGTTCCATGTCTGCTAACGCATCACCATTCTGCAGCCCATGGATCAAGGGGTAATTTTGACTTTCAAATCTTAAAATTTAAAATCACTATCAGAGATAGTGATTCCTCTGGATCTGTGCAAAGTTGATCGGAAACTTCTGGAAACAATTCACCATTCTAGATGCCATTAAGAACATTCATGATTCATGGGAGGAGGTCAAAATATCAACATTAACAGGAGTTTAAAAGAAGTTGAATCCAACCCTCATGGATGACTTTGAGGGATTCGAGACTTCAGTGGAGGAAGTAACTGCAGATGTGGTGGAAATAGCAAGAGAACAGAACTGGAAGTGGACCTTAAAGACGTGACTGAATTGCTGCGATCTTACGATGAAACTTGATGAGGAGTTGCTTCTTATGGATGAGCAAAGAAAGTGGTTTATTGAGATGGCATCTACTCCTGGGGAAAATGCTGTGAACACTATTGACATGACAACAAAGGATTTAGAATATCACGGAAACTTAGTCGATAAGGCAGCGGCAGAGTTTGAGAGGAGAGACTCCAATTTTGAAAGAAGTTCTACTCTTTGTAAAATGTTGTCAAACAGCATCGCATGCTACAGAGAAATCTTTCATGAAAGGAAGAGTCGATCGATGTGGCGAATTTTATTGTTGTCACAGTAAGAAATTGCTACAGCCACCCCAACCTTCAGCATCCACCACCAACGTCGAGGCAAGACCCTCCACTGGCAAAAACATTACGACTTGCTGAAGATTTCGACTTTAACAATAAAGTATTTTTTAACTAAAGTATGTACATTTCTTAGACATAATGCTGTTGCACACTTAATAGACTGAGTATAGTGTAAGTATAATATAACTTTTATATGCACTGGGAAACCAAAATATTTGCATGACTCACTTTACTGCAGTGATCTGGAACCAAACCCACAATACCTCTCCAAGTCATGCCTGGCCAAAAATTGTTCAAATTAATCAGCTTTTTTTGCCCAAATATAACACTAAAGCTTCTAACATTCAATGAGAAGAGCCATTTTACCTATTCTTATGCCATAATGCAAAGTTTCATCTACATTTTTATAAAATTTAGTCCAAAATCAGACATATCATTTTAAAATATAGTTCTTCAAAAATCATGTTTTTTTTAAAATAAGTAATTTAAAGCAAACAGTATTTTTTTCTAATTAAAGAGAGAAAAGTAGACATTTACCTTTGGAAAATATACACTGTGAACATAAAGGTTATGTTTTTAAAATGTCATATACACAATATACAATGTACAACGACAGGTACATCAGTGCTTCTCAAAGTATGAGAAGCAATGATGTAAAGTAGCATTATTTTAAGATCTAAAATCACTTCTATCATATGTCATATAAAAATAGAAAAATGGTGTTTTAGAAAATCCTAAAGAGTGTTTGAGAGATTATGTATTCCTCTGGGTGGAATTTGAAAGTTAACACGAGATGGGGGACATGGATTTTCCCTGCTGGCCGCGAATGCGGTGATGATGCCGGGAAGTCCGTCGGGCCCAAGCGCGGAGGCAGGTGCTGCCAGAGTGGCTGCACCTTTTAAAACAGACTCTCTACTCTTGGCAGCACCTCACTGTGGTTTGCAGGACCCACTTGTGTTTTTTGGCAAAGTGCGCATCATCACTGTTTCAGTTGCCAGTGCTGTTTATTTACAGCTTTCCACAACATTATGTTTATTTACATTTAAATTGCTTCTGCAGCCATCTGAACAGTCCCCCACAGTAAATTAGAACATCATGCAAAGGTCATCATTCTTCCATGTTTATTAGTGTCAAGGCAAAGTCAACCTAGAGGCCAGAAGTCACATCACTGTGGTCTTAGTGATTAGGAGACACTTTCCTGAACATATGTACCCGCAGGCCCCGTCACACTCAGGCAAGCTGGTGCTTTTCAGGAATCCATCAGAGATTTTTTAAATGTATATAAATCAATATCCACTACACCAGCCTCCCTCAACTCTGTGGCTGGGCCTGCTCTGCTGACCCAAATGTGTTTCTCTGAGGGCCTGCTCCCATATACTCCTCCCAAATCACCCTAAGACTCAGAACTTCCCTGTTCTGCAGACCCCGGTCATAGCAAACTGCATTTCTGGGGCACTTTTCCATTACCGAGTCCTGGCTCACACCCCACCTTTGTTAATCCTCGGGCATCTGGGTCTGCACTGCCTCTGCTTCTGCTTCTGCCAGCCAGTCCTCCCTCTCTCTTCTGTTTACGACTGCAGAAGGATGTCCGTATTTCTTCTCTTCCAGCTGCTGGGTTTTGAAAAGAATCAGTCACTGTCACCAAAGCGTCTTAAGCAGGAAACTTGGTACTGGTGGTACCCATGGACAACATCTTGCAAGAAGCCTAGCTCCTCCCACGTTGCCTGTCTTCTCCCAGCCATTTGTCATTCCAGCACCTGTGTGTAGCGTGAAAAGCATACAAGCATGTTTTTCTTTCTCTCTGGCCGTGCTCCTCAGCTCTCAGGCTCACAGCTGAAGTCTGAGTCCAGGGCGTGATTCCTTCCTTCCTTCCAGACAGCAGCGAGATGAGGAGACGCCCGAGGACTTCTTCTATTTCATTGACTTTCAGAGGCACAACGCTGAGATCGCGGCCTTCCATCTGGACAGGTAGAGTCTGGCCCCAAGGAGACGGCAGTGACTCCAGGGGCCAATCCCTGGGAGGGGCACTGGGCAGACCCTCAGTTGGGATCTCCCTGGCATTTCTCCCTTCTGGCTTTTCATCTTCTTTACACCTCGGGGTGGTGCCTTTGAACGCAGCATGTCCTAGGCAACCCCATGGATTGCAAAACATGAGGTCTTTTAATGCAATGAAAATAACAACTTACCAAGAACACGAACCCTGCCATGCTGCTCAGGGCAATGGCTCTAGTTTCCTGATCTGAAAATGAGGGGACTATGCCCTCTTTCATCCAAGGAGTCTCAAGGTTATGACATTAGAAGGTGAAAGCATATGCCTAAACTTCCTGGCTCCTCCCAATTGCTGAGTCATTGCTACTCGCAGCGTGGTCTGTGGATGAGTGTCATGGGCTCCACCCAGAAGCTTTTTAGAAATGAGGAATCTCGGCTTCATGCCAGACCCTCTGGATTTGAACATTTGAACAGGCCCCCCCCCAGGTGACTCGCATGGACCTGAAAGTATGAGAAGCGCTGAGCAGGAACACAGCTGGGATGGTGGCAAGGTTTGCTCGGGAGGCTTGATGGAAGGAACAAGGATTCCTTTTCCACCCCTCCTCCACCACTGTGGACTTCCTGCCCACGTCAGCTCAACACTGCAGGGACCCCCTCAGCGGCCACCCTCCTGGAACCCCAGCAACGTCTACTGTGTGCCGTCCTGGGGACGAAATCACTCCCTGCTCCCAGACAGTCCCACAGATCCGAACGGAGCTTCCTCTCTTTCAGGATTCTGGACTTCAGACGGGTGCCGCCCACAGTGGGGAGGCTAGTGAATGTCACCAAGGAAATCCTAGAGGTCACGAAGAATGAAATCCTGCAGAGCGTTTTCTTTGTCTCTCCAGGTAGAGTACTGGCTGGAGCCGTGGTCTGGGTCTGAGTCCGTGGTAAGCTACCATTACATTCAGCCGTGGTCTGCCCCCTGCCGCCAGAGCCACCCATTACTGGGGCGGGCATTCCTTGCTATCAGACACTCCCACCCTGGCCTGCTTGAGTGTAACCCAAGATGATCTGAGGACAGAAGAAGGCGGTGTGGGAGGTGCTAATAGTCTGTGCGGCACCGAACCTGCGACGTCAGCCTCCCTGGACCCAGGTCTTATCCATTCAGGGCAGCAAAGACTATTCTAATCATGCGGATAGGATGCAGGGAGGCTGGATCCCACACTTTCTCTGCTCTGAGACATTTGAAAATAGGTACCCGGGTGCTCAGTTTAGTAGCATTCACAAGCCTGCACTTCTGGAAAAGGCAGTGTTTCCTTCTTCTTCTGCCTTTTCCTGAGCTCTGAGCTCAGGGTTTCCCTTCCCTCCTAGTGGATTTCCTGGGGAGGAAAATGGCATGCCTCCCGGGCCCTGCTCTCACTCCCTGTCCTCTCTCCTCCCCGTCCTCCAGCCAGCAACGTGTGCTTCTTCGCCAAGTGTCCATACATGTGCAAGACCGAGTATGCTGTCTGTGGCAACCCGCACCTGCTGGAGGGCTCCCTCTCCGCCTTCCTGCCCTCCCTCAACCTGGCCCCCAGGCTGTCTGTGCCCAACCCCTGGATCCGCTCCTACTCACTGGCAGGAAAAGAGGAGTGAGTTGGCCCCCGGGCCACGACGCCACGCCCCAGTCCCCGCAGTCCAGTCCTTGAGAGTAGCCACAGCCCCTGACCCAGGGACTTGTAGCCAGCTTGGCTTTCAACCCCTCAAAGCTGCCTCAATCCTCCTTTGCCCCATTTCATATTGATCCTAGGACCAGCAGGCCTGGGTCTGTTCTCTCCTTCAGTTCATTTTTTCAGCTATAAAGAGCCTTCTATGTACCCAACACTGGGTGCTGGGGACACAGAAATAAAAGACACAGGCTCTCCCCTCAAGAAGCTCCTTGGTCTGGTGGATGAACAGACAAGTAGCCAGGCCGTGAACACACAGTGCAGTACTTGCTATAGCAGAGAAGCACACGGGAGCCCATGGCAGGGACATCGGGGTCCCCTGAGCAAGACCTGCGGGTCCAAGGACCTCACTGCTGTGTCCCCAGGACCTAGCACACTCCCGAGCACATTGCAGGTATTCGGCATTAGTTGACTGAGTGAAGACGTCCATCAGTCAAGCCGCTGCAAGCGCAGTGGGAGGAGAAGTAACTGGGAAGAATTTCTGGGGGACACAAGAGATGCTAAGGGACTTCGTGAAGGCTGGGGAAGAGCCCACCAGATGAAAAGCGGCCCCGGGGCATTGTAGGCAGAGAAGCACGTGAGAGAGAACAGCCTATGGGGGACTATGAGGGGTGCAGGAGCCCTGGGGGGCAGGGTCCAAGAGGCTTAGCAAGACAGGCTGCAGAGGAAGCGGTGAGGGTCCCTGCGCCTGCCCCGTATCTACCCGCCACATCAGTTTAGACCCAGCAGGGCAAAAGGCCCCAGAACCTTCTCTCCACACAGATTATTCAGCCTCATGTGTCCCTTCATGGGTCCTCCTGAGTGCAGAGAAGCTGCCACCAGCCCAGGGCAGGATCGGGGAGGCAGGAATCTGGGGGTAGGGAGGGCCCCCAACACCTTGCCGTCTGGGCTTTTCCAGCCCCAGGACTTCTTTCCCCCCTCAGGTGGGAGGTCAATCCCCTGTACTGCGACACAGTGAGACAGATCTACCCGTACAACAGCAGCAACCGGCTCCTCAACGTCATCGACATGGCCATCTTCGACTTCCTGATGGGTAGGTCCATGCTCAGGGCCTCTGGCAGAAGTGGGTTCTGCCGTGTGGTTGGGGTTCCCCATGACCTTGGGCACAAAGTTACAGCCTGGCTCATGAGGACAAACAGAAGGGGTGGAGGTCCGAGAGGACAGAGGTTAACAGGCCCCCCTCTCTTCAAAGAACTGGGAGAAGTGGAAGGGGGTCATCACTCGCGGGGCAGGCGTGACGCCCTGCCACAGGCCCAGGTGGGCGTCAGATTGGAAGCCACATGTTCCCTTCACCGAATGAGGGGAGACCAGGTAGGGAGGGAAGAAAGTGCAGGATAAAGGTGTGGCAGGGAGGGGCCCACAAGACTGGTCATCCCAGCACCCAGGCCCACCGGAACCAGGAAAGGCTGGGAGCGGAGCAGATGGCCGTGAAGGGGCCATCGCACTCGCAGTGCTTGGATGCGAAGCAAAGCAGACACCAGAGCAGCTCGTCACCATTCCCTTCAGGAAGTTACCCCATGTCTGTTCGCTACACTGGGCCTCAGCTGAGGGTCTCTGGGCTGAGGAAAGCCAACACTAACATGAACAAGACGTGCAAAGGTACATGCGTGCACATTAGAACCCCTGGCCAGGAGCTGGGAGCAGGGGCAGGGGTGAGAGCCTTGGATTTGGAAACAGTCCGTTCAGGCTTTGCTCGTTTAGCTTCCTTCTCCCTCTCCGGCCCCCTGGGCAAGTGACAGCTTGTGGCCCAGGCTCAGACTCCTGCCCCTGACCTGCTCACAGGCCTCCGTTCCCTGGAGAGAACTGGGAGGTCAGGAGCCTCTGTTCCCCGGCCCTGGCTCTGATTTCTTCCCTCCTTTACAGGGAACATGGACCGTCACCATTACGAGATGTTCACCAAGTTTGGGGATGACGGGTTCCTTATTCACCTTGACAACGCCAGAGGGTGAGTGTTCCCGCCTGTGCCCCAACACCCCTCTCCTGGGAAACAGAGGCCTTGAGGACAAGGGCTCCACTGTCACGGGCCCTTCTCCTGCGTGCCCCACACTTCCCATTTCCTTCTTTCTCCTGATCGTTGCTAAGTACCACGTGATTCTCCTCCAGCCGGAGAGCGCTCCTGTGCCCTCTAGTGAAGTAGGTGTCTGTAATTCCATTACTAGACGGTAAGCCCGCTGCCCGTGGTGGCAGAGAATGAGACTTACCCTCAGGGGCTGGCCCCCTGTAGTGAATGAATGAGTCAAGGATTCCTAGCTTCAACATCTCTGGACAGAGGTTTTTGTGACCTGGTTGAGGAGAGGGCTGGAGAGGCAGCTGCCACGATCCCTGGCATTTTACCCCGACCACTGATTCACAAAAGGCCAAGGTGGACTAGAGAGAGAGCACTGAGGGGGTGAGAAAGACGCTGCTTGCCACCCATGAAACTGTTTCTTCTCCCAGGTTCGGACGACACTCCCATGATGAAATCTCCATCCTCTCACCTCTCTCCCAGTGCTGCATGTAAGTTCTCAGGTGACAAGGGCAAGTAACAGCTGTGACACTTCACCCTGCTTGCAACCAAGTTCTGAAGGTCTTAATTTTGACTGGTCTAGGACGTGGGTGCGTAGAATGACATGAATTATCTCATCTCTGAACAGTCACGCACTGCCTAATGACATTTTGGTCCACAGACTGGGTAAACAATGGTCCCATAAGGATTACGATACTATCTTTTTACTGAACTTTTCCTGTTTATCTATGTTTGCATACATACATGCTTACCGCTGTTACAGTTGCCTTCAGTATTCAGCACAGTCAGTCCCAAGCCGTACGGGTTTTAGCCCAGGAGCAACAGGCTACCCCCCGTAGCCTAGGTGCAGAGTAGGCTATGCCACCTAGGCAAGCCTTGCGCAAGTACACTCTGTGATGTTCAGACAATGACGAAACCCCCTGATGACACATTCCCTGAACGTACCCGACGTTAAGCAGCACATGACTGTACTACAACTACCAAATTTTCCCCGACAACTTTGTAGTCTTTTTAATCCTTCAACATAGGATGAATTAGGATCCAATGTTTCAAACCTTTCAATTGCCAACTTTAATTGTTAACCCACTCAGATAATCACCTACTTTTGAGGAGCCTGATGGTCACTGATATTACTAATCAGACCTGTGCTTTGCCCAGCCCTCATATAAGCTCACAAATATTACTATGTGATCACCATTTTCACAAAATCCTGATTAAAGTCCCATAACCCCGTGTCAGATCGGAAGAAAGCACTAAGGCCTTTGCCTGGCCACCACTCCTCTACAGAACGTCTAACCTACCTCCATACCTCTCTGGTGTTTTAGCCAGGCTTGTAAAATTGTCCACCTGCTCAGCTGCAGTGTCCAGAGCTAATTATAAATATGTGATTCACACCTAGCAAAACCATCTCCTTTGTTTCCAGCTGGAAAACTCACAGCTGAGCAAAATATTCTTCAACTTCTTAGGTTAATTTAAACATGCTTCCCATCTTGCCTCCCACTTCCATGCCTCCTGAGCAGAACAGGTTAAGCAAAAGTCAGACAACTAAGCTGCTTACACATCTCAGTCCACGTCAGATTCCTGCATAAAAAGAAATCGAAATCCTGAAGTCGAGATTGGTCCCATCCCATTTTCATCACTCTGATTTTAGAATCTGACACAGAGAAACATTATAAAGTTATCAAGAAACAACTTGGAGGCTGGCAGTCCCGAGGGCTTTTGAGATGGCAGACAGCATCATCATTTCACCTACTAGAAAGTTCTCCCATTAGCTTTAAGTCTCCTTGAAAAACCCTAAGCGTCACTTTGGTTCTGATTCCCTTGGCAACGTTGGAGCAAGTGCGCATGGCCCAGCAGCGCCGTATGTGGCGGTACAGTTTTTAGAGTGCAAGTGACACGACACAGGCTCTTGATCAATAGGCAATTGGGAAAGGGCTGCAAAGTGCGGATGTCACCTCTTACTCATTCCCTTTTTACCCGGTTTTCATTAAAATGTGCTTGAGAAGACATGGGGGGAGAATGCTCTGAGAATATCAGCTACAATAGCTGCCTGGGAAAGAAGTAAGTTCAGGCAAGTTATTTTCTTTACGTCTGCTCATGTGGTTCCTATGACTTTATCTTTTCAGGATAAAAAGGAAAACACTTTTGCACCTAGAGCTGCTGGCGCAAGCCGACTATAAACTCAGTGACGTGATGCGGGAGTCGCTGCTAGAAGACCCGCTCGCCCCTGTCCTCACAGAACCCCACCTCCTTGCCCTGGATCGGAGACTCCGAATCATCCTAAGGACGGTGGAGAGGTGCATAGAAGTCCACGGAGAGCAGAGTGTCATAGCCATCGGCCCAGCAGAACAATCTGCCCCCAACCCTGGCCAGGCTAACTTGACAAACTAAGGGCTAGAAGAGTCAATTTTCAGAAAATACACCTGGAGCCAGCAGCAGTAGCCTCCAGAATGCAGACCACTGCTTCCTCACTTCCACCTGTTAATGCTGGAGGTCACGTCACGAGCTCAGGAAAAAGGAAGGGCATTTGTGAAACTGCAAGTGGGATCCACTGAACGTGATCTTTACTCCTTGGTGCATTGCTTCTGTCGTGAATTGTCTTGGCTGTTTTTCCCTGAGAGCACTGGCTTCATCAAGGCCACAGACTATCTCCTGAGCACACTGGGAAATCTGGATATGGGTGAGGCTTGGAAGGTTTGGAAACCTTGTTCCCAGGAGTATTAACTGTAACAAGTCAAATAAAAGGACATCAAGTGGATACCTAACTGTCCTCCAGATCCTTATTATATCTACAGGTAACGGATAAAACATCTGGCCTATCATAAGCAGACTGAAAATCTGCAAATGGTAACTCTCAAACTGGTTCAAATTAGACTTCACAGTTTCTACTTACATTCCAGTCACTGGCCCAATCTGAATACAATAATCCCTACTGCCCAGCCCTAGAGTAACTTCTCAGAAATATTATTATGCTAGGTAAAAATAAAATAGGGATTTGTTCAAAATATCAGAAAAAGGGTGTTTCAATTTGAAGAGATTAAGCACCAGCTGGAATAACATCAAGTGTGTCAAACTTAGCACCAGTAATAACAGAAGACATTTCGATGAAGGGAAAAGGGGAAAACCTCAGAAGTCCAGACAGCACCGGGACAGGCCTGGCAGGTACACGAGCCTGGAGCAAGGTGGAAAAAGGGCTGGGGCCCACCACAGCCCTTAGAATCCTAGGAATTGTCCCCCAGCTGCCCCCAAGATGAGCTAGGGGCTACCTGGAGAGTTAAGGTCTTCCAGACGCCCCTCTCCATGGCTGCTGGCTCACCAAGCCTTCCTTAAAAGTACAGCAGGGATTCCTTGTCTCCTTCACCTTCTCCCTACCAACTCATTGACATGTGAAACTCCTTTAATGGAAGGCTTTGTTTCTTACTCCATAATAATTGAAAATACAAATGACAGGAATGTACTCATTCTATGATTAGTCAGTTAACAAGTAAAAATGCCTGATTTTATCAGATCAACTTTTCTGATAAAGCCTAAGACTCAAATACTAGAAGTGTCAGAGGAATACAAAGAAGTTGTCACTAAACAAAGTACAAGGTCAAGAATTACAAATGTCACCCAAGATTTCTCCAGTGTGTTCAAAGATATCCCCAATAGGATAACAACAGGCACTTCTGATGCCCCAGGTACCCTCACATTACTGGTGTCCTGCCCCGAATCTGTGTCTCCATGGTAACATCACCACCACTCGAGTTCTTACACCTGTGAGGAGCTTTACCCACATCACAGAACCAGCGCACAGGCTCCCAACAGTACCAAATACAGACATAACCCCACCCTCCAATCCCTCCAGTGTGCATGGAAGAAAACTAAGACTGAGAGACATTAACTAAAATCACATAATTGGTTTAGACCTATTCCAGAGTGTTCTTTCCACTGTCATACAAAAACCCAACAATATCTCACCCAATTTATGAAGTTCTATTTGTTTGCTTTAAAAAAAAAAATCAACTCTTTAACATAGGAACCTTGCTCCCAGAGACTTCCTTAACTGAGGTGGCCCTACTGCAGCACAGGGCGTCCCGCTTCAACTGTTTCTCCTGTGAGGGACTAGGAAATCCCACACAGAAGAATGGGAGAAAAATATTCAGTCGAATATGTTCAAAGAATAGCACAAAGTGGTTGGGACTCCCAATCACAGAGCCTCAGGGAGGTAAGCGACAGCTCCATCTCAAACCAGCCACCTCTGTGACGACCGACTGGTTTTTAAATGGCCTATATACAAATCTGCGGCACTTTACAAACTGAAAGTAACAGAATTGAATTTGACCATGGTATGTAGACTATGTACCTTATTACTCACTTATCTTTAACATTTCATTTTTACCTAATAACAAAATTAAGACTCCCATTTATCAAAAATATCAGAAAACAAAACATTCCATTTTCATAACTATCCAATTCTTCCAACTTGTTCATTTTGAACTATTGTTCAATTTTCCATGAAATAAAAATTCTCCTGATTCTACGTGAAAACTTTTGTTACTACTGACAGAAAACTAATAACTGAAAGGGAACCGTACAGTATGTATATTGGTGGGGAGAAGGTTTGGAGCAATTAGTTTTAGCCTTCCTAAAAATCAGGACAACTTGAGTTTGAAGACTGCAAAAAACAGTAAATTCTCCTTTTAAGTGGTAGTTTTCTATAGTCACCATGAACACTGAATTGGCAAATACTGAACCACTGCTCCTAGGGGAAATATATGGTTTAGGTTCCTGGGAGTCCATGGTCACATTTTCATCAACTGATCAATATATACTCTTATTTTACGTGTGTTATGTGTCATGTTAAAGACATCTTATTTTATATTCATTCATTAACACTGCACTCATGGCCAACAGCACTGTAACCCATGCCTGAATGAAGCTTACCTAATACACGTATTTTCTACATAAGGTGTATCACAGCCTTCTCACACCTAGGAACACTAGTCAGCACTTCAGCACTACATGTGTGAAATCGCCAACAAAAAACACAAAAATGCAAAAAATGTGGCACTAAAAAGACTAAGAAAAGGACATTAATTCATAGCATGAGAGCTGAAATAAGAAGGCTAAGCATCCGCTTGTTCGACATCATTTGGAAACATGCGTGTTGGGAGGCTCAGATTTTTTCCTGCTCTGCTCATGTCTGCAAAAGCGCTGCGACTATTGATTTCGGGGCTACAAATAAATTTTAGTAAGTAGGCAAATTCACAAATACACAATCCATAAATGAGGATCAACTGTTAACTTGTTTGAGATTATCGAAGATAAACAGGCTCTCCATCTAGTGGCAGCCTTTAAAATCACACAGCTTACTAAGCAAAATTGGCAGAACTTTCTTTCACAAAATGAAAAAGCCATACTAGGCAGTTTTGATTTTAGGTGGGGACAAGATGAAGTCACAGCTCTAAACTTACGTCAAGAAACAAATTTTAACTGTGTATGTACACAACATTGCTGGTTTCTATGTAAAAATCCCATAGCATAAGAACAGAGAGATTTAAGATTCCCCCTTTTAAATTCACACAATTACAGCCTTTACTGGTAGCTTTGGGGACAGATTAAATGAACAATCTAGCCATTTCTCCTCCATACTGTTTTAAGCCATCTAAAAATACAAGTATTTTACGCAAGTATTTATTTTACTGCCAGGGCCTAACATAAGCATAAAAAGTTCAGCTATTAATTTGTGTTAGAGATAAAGCAGTATTAAAAAAACTGACATGCTACTTCAGGTTTTAAACGTCAACATTTAAGTCATTAAAAACTAAAAAATGGGCTAGGCGCAGTGGCTCGCACCTGTAATCCTAGCACTCTGGGAAGAGGAGGCGGGAGGATCATTTGACTCAGGATTTCGAGACCAGCCTGAGCAAGAGCAAGACCCCATCTCTACTAAAAGTAGAAAGAAATTAGCTGGACAACTAAAATACATAGAAAAAATTAGCTGGGCATGGTGGCGCATGCCTGTCGCCCCAGCTACTCAGGAGGTTGAGGCAGAAGGATTGCTTGAGCCCAGGAGTTTGAGGTTGCTACGAGCTAGCCCAGGCAACAGAGGGAGACTCTGTCTCAACAAAAAAACTAAAAAATGAGCCTATATGGGCTACTATTTAGAGGAAGAATTAAACTATAACCAGGACAGTCAATCCACAAAAATTTTCTTTAGTTATATTCTGTTGTGACTCTAAAGGTTTCAACTCCAGCAGGTTCGGGAAAGAGATTACTGAAGCCGGACAAGTTGCACATGTTAAAGAATGTTCTTCTAGTGTCCATCTCCAACTTCAGTGGATGTGAATAAATACCAATGTATCTATGAATACAACTTGATCATCTCACTGCTCAGAAACCTAAGGAAAAAGCATCAGAAATAAGACTTTATATATGCAAATAGTAAAACATCCCTAAGTAGCTAAATGCATATTAAACTTAAAACAAAGAGTTTGCTAATCCAGAAATGATGTTTCCCCATTAAGTCTGGGAAAGTCCCAAGGCCACAGAGCCCATCTGTCTTCAATAAAAAGGAATTATTTGGCTTTTAATTGAGTCTTTTCCTCCCATGTCTCGGTAGACAAATCTACTACATCTCAATTACCCTTTAAACAGGTTTTGAGATCCATTCTTTGACAAAATGAACTGAAAAGCATTAAAAATAAACATATTACTCTTTCAAAACAGTGATCCTATAATTCACTTTCCCCCTTTTCATTCTCACCACCAGAGTAAGAGACTTGAGGAAAGATAAAGGGAGAAAAGAAGAAAAGGAGAAAGGAAAGAAAAACTGATTCATTTAAGAATTTAAATTATTTCATCTCTTTTTATTACTTGACCTACCATTAAGACAATCTATAACAAAAAGAATAGAGCATATTAGCACACACAGTATAATCAGACGGGTAACCTGGAAACGGTACAAAATGGTCCTTTGGCCATCTATACTTTCTAGAGCACATCTCATGAATTCACTTACTAAGCCCAAAAATAATGACTTCAAAGCCCTATCAACTAAGATAAATTATGCCAATTGTGATTTCTCACATATACTTAGATTGCACAAAGATAAAGCTTTAAATGTGGTAATTTTTAAATTTAGACTTATCTTAAAATTTCTTAGATTAAAAACTACAAAAGGGAGTTAAACAGCAAGCCAAATGATTTGAGTAAAACTCATTTAGAAAGCATTATATGTATCTAAATATACATGAAGATGATTATATACATATATGAAACTGCAATTTTATGGCATTCTAAGTAATTTATTTAAGTACATTTTTGGCATTTAAACAAAGATCAAAACAAGCTTTAAGCTTATCAGAACATAATTTTTATTTTTAATTTTTTAAATATAAAAAAGGTAGCTAAACACAAAGTACAGGTCAGAAAACCCTCATTTAATATAGATTATTTTAGAAATTAAATTGGTATCAAGGTGGCTTTCTATCCCATACTAAAATGTAAATAAAACCTCTTTCCCAGATTTATACTCTAAACTTAGTAACAACCTAAAAGCTTTCCAAATCTATGAAAAAAAAACTACCATGACCGATTTAAATTACCTGGGCATGGGTAGGAGGGGATCGATAATCAGAGCCAGTTGCACACAGATGGAGAATGCTTGCAGTCACTCCCAATGTAACCCTACACTATATATAAATCACAATGAAAACAAAAGTGCCTACATTACAGAACTGTGAAATTTTGTTTAAAAAAAATAATAATAAAAATAAACCATTGGGTATCACTGGAATAATGTAACACATAAGGCTGGAAAATACTGAAATACAGTTAAGACTCAAAACACAAGTTTACTTTAAAAAAAAGTCTGCCAGAGAAATAAATGCTAGATAGGAAAGCAGGACTTCCAGCAGGATGGCCTTTTAGACCAATTTGAAACAACACATACATCCTACCCCACCCCCAACCCACCAGAAATTCTAGTTGACATAAAAAGGAGGAAAAAAAGGCTAAACTGAAGTAAAAAAACTTCTTCCCAAATCTCACGTCCCGGTGAATTTAGGGGAGAAAAATTCCACACATTGAAGTTTGTCTACCTGGCATTTCTCCCTTTAGCAGAATCACCTTCGTTTCTTTGTTATGACATTTGTCCCATTTATATCTAGTCTCAGCAAATCTAATCTCCTGGAATCGGAATTTAATGAGCATAGGAGATTATACTGGTGTCAACTGAAGGTTGTGCACTAACCAAAAGTTCTAAGTTAACAACCAAGAGTGTAGACCTCAAATTCTTATTCTCAATTCACCATCTGATGATCAATATTTGGCACTAGCTGGATAAAGGTCTTATCAGAATTTGTGAGCTGGGGCAGATGTAATTAAATCATAAACCAATATTTACAGTCTATGATTTGGTTTCAAACTCAAAAGGCAGGTATAGATAGCCACGCCTAAAAATATTTCAGAATTGGAGAGGAAACAATAACAAGATATAAACAAAACCAGGCAAATTAGCTTGGCAAACAAAAATTCTGGTTAAAAAGGAAAAAAACTGAACCAATCATATCCATCTGATAATTAGCAAAAATGGGCATTTTTCCACCCTTAAACTAGTTTAATTACAGGCAGATGTCTTTCTACTGTACTAAGATGCTTCTATATCCATTTTTCCTAATCCTTAGAGCTTCATGAGAAATCATTTATTCTATAAAGAAATACAGCATATAGGGCCACAGTCTAAATATTCTTATAACTGGAAAATTATGTCACTTTAAAAAAAAATCTTGCACGGTTACATCATTACTCTATGGTAATTCATTTGGTGCTGGGATCTGCCCTCACCTTAAAAAGCATGGCATTCACTGCCCAGGTGGAACACTAACACTGCACAAAGAGAAGCAGTAACAGCAAAGTCTCCAGAGAACTCTTTCTATTTATTTAACTGTGTACGAGCATTCGGTAAATGCTCCAAATTAAAAATGGTGGAATAAAAGCAACTTTTAATATAAACAGACAAGAAGCTGCGATGCCAGTGGCCATCTGGTGCTGCAAATAGGGAAAATAAAGCAGTCTGCATGAGTGAAGCATGGACTGGGGAGAGGAGAGAAGGGAGGCACAGAAGGCAGATTTCAGACAGACAGTGACACAAAACTGTTGTACTGCTGGATGTTTCGTTTGAGGATGTCTGAGCACGGGCCAAGAACACGTTCAAATCTAGGTCGGTCCAGCTTAACGCACTTCAAGGGGCCACGCGCAACCACCGTGGCAGCTCGAGGACGATTCATCAGTAGTGCAATTTCACCTGGGGAAGGGAAAAGAAGAAGAGTAATAGCAGGCTAACTTTTATGAAAAACATTTCCTCAAAGAGGTGCACTTCTGAGAAAGAAAACAGATACTTATTTCCCTAATAACTTAGTATAGGACAAACAACATCAGCCCTTAAAAAGAAAAACTCAACTGATATGAAACAATAAATTATTGAGTAAAGATCAAAATCTCACATTATTGTGAAAGCCAAAAAAAGACTGCAATTAAAAAATAAATTCAAGAGAACAAAAGGCAAAATTATGAAAGACTCAATATCTCACTGAGATGTGACTTGAAGATTAAGGATTTCACTTTCTGTATTTACTGAGGGAATCCACACATACCAAAATAATCAGAAGGCCCCAATCTTCCCACTTCGACAAACTCTTCATTTTCTGACCGACGTTGTAGCACAGCAGCTGATCCCTGGAATAAAATCACCAAAAAGCTAAACAAACAACTTCAAACCCAGGGTGGCATATTAAATACTCTATGCAATTTTAGCCACTCTGCAAAAAAAAAAGGCAGGGGGGTAAGGACTCAGTGGTTATTTCAACTCATCTGTGTTCATATGACAAAAGATGACTGAAAAGTTAGTCACTACATAAGCTCACTGGTTAACTAGCATCTCCTGCTACCAAGGTTCTTCTTATCACGCTAAGGTACTAAAAGGGTGCAGATTTGAGTTAGCAAACTATAGACCAAGGGCCAAATCCAAGCTTGCTGCCTGCTCTATAAATAAAATGTTATTTGGAATACCACACCCATTCATTTATGTACTGTCAATGACTGCTTCTGCACTGTGACAACAGAGTTGAGTGTTTGCAACAGAAATCTATGGCCCACAAAGCTTAACTTATTTACCCACTTGGCCCTTGGCTTAAATAAAACCAATTAGCAACTACGGAGCCACAGTCACAGAAATTTGCTATTTGGATATGCTTGGCAGGCAAAAGTACCTGCTATACATTTCCACAGATTGTGAAAATATAAAACACAGTTACTTTCAGAATTTAAATAATTATCGTTGATCCTTGTTTGCCGAATAGCCCAAATACGTGCATTTTAAAAAGGATGGCACAGAATCTTCGTAGTTTGTTATGCTAAATGGTTGAGTTTTGTTTAGGATTTGGCTCTTTATGCCTAGGACCCTTCCATAATTCTGACTCAAACTCATTTAAAATGTAGTGGCCTGACAGAAAACCAAACAATAGAATTTCAAGGTAAAAGATAATGCTTAAATAAAATTGTCAGGTATTCTTAAAAATTAAAGCTATATATCAGAATTAGCCCACTTTTCCCCTCTTAACAGTGTACAACTTTTTAAATTATCAAATGCTGAGTTCTTTACCTCTAAAATAATGAAGAACTCATCCCCTGGTTCTCCCTGCACCACGATCTTCTGCCCATCTTCAAACTGGACTGGTTCTAATGCATCAGCTACCGTAAGACGTTCCCACTTGTCCAAAGATTCTGAAAGAATAAAAAAAATGTCTCTACATTATTTGGTGACATTAAAAATTTTAAAACAAAGCATGAAGAGATTTAACCAAACAGCCATGCACATTCAACAATCCAGTAGTGTCTCAGATTAAACATGGTACCTGTCTTCAACTACCACTAGTCTCAGCAGGATTCTCATATTACCTGCAGAAGCCTTTAGATCCTTACTGCAATAACCTAGTGGCCAGGTTAATTTATACCAACTGTACCCAGTGGCAATGGAATAATAATATGTAATTATAAAGTATTCCTGAAGATTGCCATCAACCAAATCAAAAGTTATAGTACCCAAAAGTAATAGTTTTACTATCTATATTATTCCAAAGGTTTATAGAAATAACATAATCTATTTAAATTCTCAGTTGAATTCATTTAGGAACCTAAGAGGAGCTAGGAAATCATTTTTATTCCCAAAGGGCAAACTAACATCCAAGACACAAAACAAATGTAACCACTTCAAAGAAAGGACAAATAAGGGGGTCAGGAGTCAATTCACTGTAACGGAACAATGGCAGAAGACAGTTACTTTATAAAAATCACCATTCGCCCGTTCTGAAGAACAGAGTCTAACAATATCTCCAAGTCCACATAATGAAATGCACACAAGTATCTTCAATTAACCTGCTTTGCTCTAAATTTCAAGAAACTCTGGCATTTTTTTCAGAAGATGCCAGCAAATGACACATCTTTTCAGAAAGGAAATGCATTCTTGGAAATACTCAGTTTCCTGAACCAATAAACTCAATGATGGAACAACAGAGACAGAAGTCACAGAGGAATAACTGTGAATGTGCACAGGAGAAGGGACACTTTCAGCCCTCTGTCTCTTTAGGAGGAAGGAATGAGTAGCACATCCTTTCAGAAAGCTTTTTCCAAGTCCAGTCATTTCAAATTAATGGATTTGTCATACACTAGCAAATTCAACACACTTACTTAAAACTCACCTAAAATAGACACTTTACTAAGGAACTCCTCATACATTTTCCGCTTCCTCAATGTGCTTCCCTATAAATTAAAAATAACAAAAGTTATATCCCCAAAATGTGTAACTGTCGCACAGCTGTGGAATAATAAATATTAAGTTTCAAATGAATTTTAAAAACAAGTCAAAGCTTGCTGCTGCTATTTCTTGATTTGTGATCATTGTTCTTCATGTGGAAGATAGTGAGCCCCTGTTCAGTTCTATAAAAAAGCTCTTAGTAACTTGCTCCTAAGAGAAACACCAGGTATATGGTCAAAGAAGGTCACAGCACCACCAATTAGTGAAATGTCAAATAAGCAAATAATCGGTTCTCTAAAAACAACCAAGTCATATGTGACTATAGCTGACTATTTATTTCCAGCGCAGGATCCTTCCCCACAAAGCCAATCCCCCAAGGAAGTAAGGAAAGAAACTGCTGCCGCTTACAGACATCCCCCTTCACCCTACAAAAAATGTCCCAGACTTAACCAAGTTGTCTTACACTGCAAAGTTTGTTAAATACATCTGGAGGAAAGAGTGGGGAGACACACAGTCCTCCATAATAAAACTTCCTTACGTCATAAATTGCCTTAGCCACCCCCTCCCCAAAAATATATATACCTTCATACGTATAGAGTCATGCGCTGCACGGCAATGGGGATTCCATCTGAGAAACACTTCTTTAGGTGATTTCATCACTGTGCGAACATCACAGTGTGTACTCACACTAACCTAGATGGTATGGCCCACTGCGCACCTATGCTATATGGTAGAGGCTATTGCTCCTGAGCTACAAAAGTGTACGGCATGTTCTGTACTGAATAGTGTAGGCAAGTATCTGTGTACCTAAACGTCTCTATGACAGAAAAGGTATAATAAAAATATAGTATTATAATCTTATGGGACCACCCATTGTTTATGAAGTCCATCATTGACTGAAACATTGGTCATGACTGTATACATGTTTGTGTGTATCTATATATATATCCCAAATACAGAAAAATTTCCAAATACATCAGACTGCATATTTTCAAACGGCCACATGAGCACTACACAAATCTAAGAAAACCCTTCAAAATGACTGATACCATTAGCCAAGACTTAAACATCCACTCTATAAACGTGTTACAAAGTTCTCAAAAAGTCTGACTGTATCACCAGAATGTTCCAATGACTTTATTATTTTATTTCTTTAACAAGGGGGACACGACATCTGCATTACTGACAACCCACTTCCAGTTTAGGGAAGTTGATTACTTTTGAATGACCTCAAATACCTTTATGTACTTAAAAGCAGCACCTATCAGGCTATCTGCAACGGGTAAATTAGGTAAGTTACGATGTACCTATGGGCAAATGGATAGATTTCCAAACACGAGCTGACCATTACTTATACACATCTTGCTTCCCATGTTACTCCTGGCCAAACTTTTGTTTTAAAATATCACTGTCTCAAATGGTATAACAAATAATGCTAAATTGGGCTTAATGCAAAATATTCGATCATTAAAAGTAAGGAATATTCTCATTTTAATTTGGTGATGTTATTCGAACATTAGTTACATAGATTAGAATTCTAAATCACACTCCAAAAAACCATGGTCTCTTACCATAAGGATTCTTCTGTAGCTGTCTCGGTCAATACCCCACAATTTCACATTTGTCTTTGCTTTGACAGTAGCTGCTCTAGGTGTTCCATAAATCAAAGCAAGTTCTCCAAAGCTCCCACCTTCCCCAACACTGGTCGCCCATTCATTGTTGACATAGACCTAAAGTACAAATGACATCAAAGAAGTGTTTTTTCTACATATACGTACACATAAGTGTTAAAAATCCTCAAACCTTTTGAAAAGGTCAGAATCCTGAGCTTTGTTTCAAAAAACAGAATATATTATGTTTTCAATATATAGCAAAACAGGTGATTTCTGACAATGAGTTATATGAATTAAGAGCATCTATGATTTACCTGGTTTAATTATCTGATAAGAAAAAAGTACTCGGTAGGGATGATCAGGAAAGATTAGCTAAGCATTAACACCAATCATATATGTTTAAAACACTGTGCAGGCCGGGCACGGTGGCTCACGCCTGTAATTCTAGCACTCTGGGAGGCCAAGGCGGGCGGATTGTTTGAGCTCAGGAGTTTGGGACCAGCCTGAGCAAGAGCGAGACCCCGTCTCTACTAAAAAAAATAGAAAGAAATTATCTGGTCAACTAAAAATATATAGAAAAAATTAGCCGGGCATGGTGGTGCGTGCCTGTAGTCCCAGCTACTCGGGAGGCTGAGGCAGTAGGATCGCTTGAGCCCAGGAGTTTGAGGTTGCTGTGAGCTAGGCAACGCCATGGCACTCACTCTAGCCAGGGCAACAGAGTGAGACTCTGTCTCAAAAACAAAACAAAACAAAACACTGTGCAGAGTTACTGAATTTTCTAATAATCCTAAAATAACACATGCTATTATTTATCCCCATTGCATTTAAGATGTACAGAATTAAGAAAGCTGTATTAAGTATCATAGCTAATGGCTGGGTCTAGACTCTCCCTTACACAGCATGCATGCACTTTTTTTTTTTTTTTTTTTTGGAGATAGAGTCTCGCTCTGTTGCCCGGGATAGAGTGCCATGGCATCAGCCTAGCTCATAGCAACCTCAAATTCCTGGGCTCAAGCAATCCTTCTGCCTCAGCCTCCTGAGTAGCTGGGGCTACAGGCATGTGCCACCATGCCCAGCTAATTTTTTCCATATATTTTTAGTTGTCCAGCTAATTTCTTTCTATTTTTAGTAGAGACAGGGTCTTGCTTTTGCTCAGGTGGATCTTGAACTCCTGACCTCAAGAGATCCTCCTGCCTCGGCCTCCCAGAGTGCCAGGATTAGAGGCGTGAGCCACCACACCCGGACCATGCATGCACTTCTTAACCACTACTCCAGCAAAGTTTTGAACTGCATGTCTGGCTAGACAAAGTACCTTTAAAAAGTTTCTCTGCATCACAAAAATACTTGGCAAAAGGTAATGGTTCAATTTGACACAGAAGGGCTGTAACAGCCCTTCAGAAACACTATTCTTGTTTAGAAGCAATAAAAATCACTACATTGACTTTTAAGATTATCAACATATTTTTGCTATTATTAAATCTTACATCCATCTCTCCTTGATCAATCACATAAAAGTTATCCCCTTCATCACCTAAAAGAAAAGAAAGTAAAAAAGTTAGAAGCATATCCCAAATGAAAGAAACAAACAGGAACTATCAAATTACTATAAAATAATAAATTCATTTTATAATGGTGCTGTGAGAGAAGAGTGTGTTACAAATTAATACAATCTTTCAGGGAAAAAATCCAGCAATATATTTTAAAAGTCATAGAATGGATCAATTTTTTAGTCATTTCATAGTAAAGAATACCTCTGAAATAATTAATTTAAAAAAGCCACATATGTGTACAAGTTATTAATTATTATGGCATCTATAACAACAACAATAGAAACAACTCAAATAGTTAATAGCAAAATATCTGGTTGCCACAAAATAGGAAAATATATGGTTTATAAATACCCATGAAAATATCAATAAATAAGAAGGAAAAAAAAAGAGGAAGATATCCAAACGATTACATCCATGTTAGTCTATGTAGGCAAAAAGGTAAGACTCTATAGATGACATAGAAACTTAAATAGATGGACTATATAATGAGGAACATAGATGTTTGGTTTATTTCTCACTTATAAAGTGGTAAATAATATAAAAGGATATATGAAATATATACGGTTCTGAAATTCCATATAATATTCAAAATAAAAATGTAAGCATTTTAACAGTAATTATGAACAAACTTGTATCAAAAATGTTAGTCCCTCGGGGAAAGTGTTCTTTGTAGCTCAGAGAATTTCAATTAAAAAAAAAAAGAAATAGGAAAATCCAATAGTGTAACAGAAGAAAAATGGGAGGATCAAAAGAAAAACAAACTTCAATAAAACAAAACCAAAAAACCCCTCCAGTCTCACCTCCTCTCCCATAACAATACTGCGTGCCACAGAAATAGCAGCCCTTACCTTGCTGAATAACCGTTTCTCCAGCAATGAAGGAAACTGGAAACATGGCATCAAAAATATCACTGCAAGACAGAGAAAGCCTCATGTTATATTTCTCATCTCTTCTGTGGATCTGAAACATTAACCTTAAAATTAAAGCTCCCAGATTTTCAGCCCAGTTTGTCATCTGGTGAACAATTATTAAGAGACTTAAAACTTGCAAGAATGATGAGAATCATTTGGGATCACAATCTTGCTGGAAAAGTATTGTAAGAAAGAACCTGTACCTACCTTCTCTCATTATCGTCAAGATGTGAAAACAGCACATTCTTTTCAATAGCTTTGGCTAAAGCAGCCATTGTCTTATAATCTTTTGGTATAACCTAGAAAAGAATTGAAGGTCAAATGACACCTCCATAAGCCAAAAATATTTCATGTTTGCAACCTGCATTTGAATTACATGTCAAGCCACATTACAGTACTTAAACAAGACTGCTTTGAGTTCAGTACTTTCACCACAACACACGTGTACTACCTTTGATCCACCAAGTACTCAACAAATACTAACTAACTAATCCCCTTGTCACAGCCATGCCTGTTTTACAGCCTGGATCTTGGTTCCCAGTTAGCTAATAAAAAAAAAAACAAACCAAAACCACCTTGACCAAAGTCATTATTCTGAGGCAAAACTAAGTATTTTATAACAATTAGTCATCTTTTACTCTTTAATCTTGCGCTATGAGTTTCATAAGCCTCCAGTGCCAGGCCAATTCTCTTCCTCCTTAAAGGCTAATAGCATAAGTCAACATGTCAGGCTGGCTCTGAGGAAGAGATTAGGACGAATGAAGTTTGTAAGATACAAGGTTAAAAGCTGCAACATGAACTATATGATATCAAAAAATTAACACCATGATTCAAGAGAAAAAGGAGTACAGCCTGTTTCTTCTACTGCAAAACAAGAGAGCATGGAAATGACAAACCTTCAAAATGCAATTACTCACTAATAACCACTATTAGTTATTTCCTCTGGCATGCTATTACAGAAACCCGTTCTCCAGTACCCAAGAATTGTACAGCACAGATTAAGCTCTATCCTGTTTGGTATTTTATATTCGAAATAGTGCGTACACTCACCAAAGGAAACTAGATAACTACCAAGTGGGACCCCAAAATATTTCCCCAATGTTTAGCTATCAAAACTACCTTTCTAACATACGAAGCAGCATCTTCCTCTGTGTAGACTTCAGCACTGATAGCACCTCGTCGCCTCCGACCCTTAACCACTGGGTTGGGTGGAGGAGGAGAGATTTCATCCTCCCTTGAGTCTCCACGAGTGCCTGCTTTCTGCAGATTTTGAATCTGTTTAGCCTCCTCCTAAAACAAAGTATAGGTTTGTAAAATGAGATCCTTCAGCATGTAAAGTTGGTATTCTCATAGCCAATGACAGTCTGTCTTATTCACTTCAAATCTCTTCTTATATTACAACGTAAGTTAAAGGGAAAAGGCCAATTCCAAATCGGAAAAAAAATGGAGAGTAAAGTTTGAAAAGAAATACTCTGAAAAGACTGTTTCTCAGATGATAACAGATACTACACATTACTAATGAAAAAACCATTAGTATAATAAAGACACATGTGAGTAAAAAATTAAATATCCATTATAATAATGTATTAACGATGATTTGTGATGCACCCAACTACAAGACAAAATCCTGGAAATTGGGGTTTTTTATGCTACTGCAGACAGCAAGAGACCTTCTCCCCAAAAGAATGTTACCCAGGAATAACAATTCAGGCACAGCAAAGTGATTCAAGAATGTCTAGATTAATTCAATAAGCATTTTCTGGACCTGCCACACCAAGACCTACATTAGCCAATTAGACTATGAAAACAAACAGGAGAGGGTCCTGAGCCTGTGGAATTCACATTCTAGCCTGGATCCCAGATCTATACAAATAATGGAATATGATGGTAACCATGAATTTAAATAAAATCAGATCTAATACTTCTCCCAGCAGAGCTAGAAGCATTCTTTATTATCAGAGTTTATACTTGAAGTTAGAACAAAAAGAGTTTACCTGCCTTTAAAAACTACTTCTTATTCAACCAATTCATATAAAACCTGAGATGGACTATTAAACACTTTTTTTCCAAATCAAGAGCCTTAAAAAGAAATTCCTCTAGACCCATAGTAAAGAATGAGTTATTCCGATCAACACCTAAGTGCACATACAGTAATAACATTCATCCGGTGTTGGGCAGATGGGAGGGGGAGGAGGGGATGGGTATATACATACATATGAGTGCGATGTGCACCATCTGGGGGATGGACATGCTTGAAGCTCTGACTGGGGGAGGTAGGGGGTGGACAAGGGCAATATATGTAACCTAAACATTTGTACCGCCATAATATGCTGAAATAAAATAAATTTTAAAAAAGGAGTTATTAAGCCTGAAGTAAAAGCAAAAAAAAAAAAAATGTGTCTTATTTTCTACCTTCTCATTCACTTGACCCATTCTCCATTATTTTTCTGAACCATCTCTCAAATTCTAAATGAACTTAGCATTTAATGATTATTTTAGAAAAAAATTTGATGAAAAAAGAAATTAGAGATACCTACTTTTTTTCCCGCATGGTTCTCAGCCCTGCTTTTGGCATCAAGATAAAGAACCATATATATATGCAGCAAGAAAAGTCTAGAACCACCATCAAGGTGCTGATAGTATTCATTTCTATTAGTAAAATCATGCCTGATTGTTATTTTCTTCTTTTTTAGAGAGAAGGGTTATCTTTATTTTTCTCGTTTCTCTACATTTTCTAATTTTCAATTAAGAAAAAACACAATGATAAAAACATATTAATACAACAAAAATAACTTTAATATTTTTGTACATATTTAATTACAAACATATTTATTTACTTCTTGACCCATTAATCTAATAATTCTACTTCTAGGAATTTATTCTAAGATGTGCATGTGTGTGAAATGACATGTATTAAAAATTATTCATTGTATCCTTGTTTTCAAGAATGAAACATTGAAAACAACCAAAATGGTCATCAGTAGGGATGATTAAATAAGCGACAGTACATCCACACAATGGAAAGCCACACTTGTTAGGGGAAAAAAAACAACGGGAAGCTCTTTTCTATATGAAATTTGTCTGTAAGTGCCCACATATTATCTCCAGAACACTAGCAGCATTCAAGGAAGGCAATGGGGCAGGAAGGACACCTTTTACTGTTACACACTTTTGTGCCTGCAGAATTCTGAAACATGTAAATACGTAATGTTTTTAAAAAATACACTCTTTAGAAAATTCACTTCATTTTCACTCTGGTAGTCCCAATAATCAGTAAGGTTTTCCCCTTTCACATTAACACGGAACTATAAAACTCAAGCTTCCCCTAAGTTCAAAGTTTAAAAGTATAAATAAAAACACAAATTCTCCCCCCAAAATTTGTTATTCACTAAAAATTTTACAAATAATGTATCATTTGGGACTGTACTTCATTGAATTTTTAGGATAATTTTGAAATACCAAAAGCATTTTAACACTGTCTCATGGATTCTAGTAAGTCTTTTTAAAATAGCAATTTGAATATAACCTAATCCTGACGACTCAGAGCCATTACTAAGATCTCCAATTTCTAACATGTACTATGATACATTTTTATATCCTTTCTCTTGCTGTTGTCATCCTGCTGTCAGTCTCCTTCCTCCTCAGCTCTTTAACTGAGATAATGAATACCCTGACTTGATCACTACAGATTTTATGCATGTAACAAATTATCACATGTACTCCATAAAAATGTACAAATATTATGTATCAATAAAAAATTAAAAATTAAAAAAACTCCCATTCACTGGTTAATTATGTTCTCAGGTTCAAATTCTGCATTATATTCTGCATTAAATCCTGCATTATGTTCTCGACTCTTAAGTTCAAATTCTGTCTCCCCAACTTAATAAGTTTTCACAATTATCTGTTCCCTCCCTGCCCTTGCCATTCTTCCCTGTGGGTACAGTGTACTTCCCACCCCACTGACTTAAGTCTTGGCTACAGACTTGCTTTGGCCGTGGAATGTAGGAGGACATGCCATACCATGCCCGCTTGTGTGGTTTGGCTCTGCCTACCCTGAGCTTGTCCTCTGTGCTGTAAGAACAGCCTGCCCTATATAGTAGCTGCTCCTTCCATTCAGCCCCAGAAAAAGACATGTGCAGTCAAGAAAGCAAGACAACCTAAGCCCAGAAGAGCTGCATACGACCGAGAAATATGATTTGTTGTAGTAAGCTACTGAAATTTGGGCGTTATACACTGCAGTAGCAAAAGCTGATGACTACACAAGTTACTTAATTTCTCTTAGTTTTACCTGCTACCTCTGTAAAATGGTGATGATCACCTACCTCACATATTTGAAATAATGAGTACGTATGTACGTAAAGTGCTTCACACAATACCTGGCACACAGGAGACAACTCAGAGGTCATTGCTGTTATAATTTCTCTTACCTATCAGACAGGCAAGGTTCTAAGAAATACGTGAGTAAAAATGCACTTGAATTCCAGATGACTGTCTAAATTAAAATGCAGAAGCTTTCAACAGACCAACTGTGAAAGCTATTTGGTACATTTCTTACAGAGTAGTTGAAAGTACCAGAAACATAACCCCAGAAACATGCAGAAAGAGGTGACAAAAATGTGACTCTATCTTCAACATACAAATTAATACTTAATATACACAAAAGTGACCTGTTAAAAAGTTGAAAAGCTAGTTATTTGAAGGTCCAGTTATCTACATTCAACCCGGGCTGAAGGAATATATGCAAATGAACAAAGATCCTTTAATTATAACAAAAAGTGTGTTGAGCTGTGACTTTTATTAAGAGGTAAAGAAGCTAACACACATTAAATCTAAAAATCACATCCGTAAAGTATTTTAATAATTACTTCTTGTTTTCCCTATTGGTTAGTCCTTAAACAGTATTGTGGTAAACTAGCGGCTTTGAAACTAGCACCACACATTCAATACTCCCTATAAAAAGATACACACTTAATGTCTCACCAACTTAATCCCCTCACATTTGATGGTTTCTACTGATGTCCAAAGATGAGGGATCACCTTACAGTGACCCATTTCAGAACCAGATCTCCAGGAACGCGCTTGATTTCAAAACGAGGAATACCCATGGCCTGGCTCTACAGTACTGCCATTATCTAGAAATTGCTTAAAAAAAAGAAAACCAAAATTTCTAATGTAATTCCAAGACAGTAAAGTTACATTCATAGGGACTAGGTTAGTCATTTTTGGCTTTTTTTTTTTGGAGACAGAGTCTCACTCTGTTGCCCGGGCTAGAGTGCCATGGCGTCAGCCTATCTCACAGCAACCTCAGACTCCTGGGCTCAAGTGATCCTTCTGACTCAGCCTCCCAAGTTGCTGGGACTACAGGCATGCGCCACCATGCCCGGCTAATTTTTTCTGTATATTTTTAGTTGTCCAGCTAATTTCTTTCTATTTTTTTCGTAGAGATGGGGGTCTTGCTCTTGCTCAGGCTGGTCTCGAACTCCTGACCTTGAGCGATCTACCCGCCTCGGCCTGCCAGAGTGCTAGGATTACAGGCGTGAGCCACCGCGCCCGGCTCATTTTTGTTTTTTTAATTACTCTAATCATGGTACCAAATACCAACTTTAACAGTTTTTCAAGAAAACAGTAGAAAATACCTAATCCCTGAGCTAAACATTTTTAAACCTTAGTGTACAGATTCTCTTACTAATAAATTATGCTGATTAAGAAATCGTCCAAGCAAATGGGAAATACAAATATTTCTATTATACAATTAATAATCATATGCCAAAGAAATGTCCAGTTGGTTCATAATCATTACGGGCCACCTCAAAAAGTCACTATAAGGGGGGCGGAGGGGTATATGCATACACAAAGAGTGCAATGCGCACCATCCGAGGGATGGACGCACTTGAAACTTGGACTTGGGGGGGGGGGCAAGGGCAACATACATAACCTAAACATCTGT
This sequence comes from Indri indri, assembly GCA_004363605.1. Lineage (NCBI taxonomy): Eukaryota > Metazoa > Chordata > Mammalia > Primates > Indriidae > Indri > Indri indri. The sequence goes on along the minus strand of RJWJ010001565.1, from coordinate 33,087 downwards.
ACCCCCGTAACATGCTGAAATAAAAAAAAAAAAAAGTCACTATATACAAGGCAATGTATAAATTTATCCTGCTGATTTACAGAAACAAATCACACAAACTACTCAAAACATTCGGTGATCTAGACTTTTCCATTATTTTCTTGAGAAAAGTGAATTTAACCATTATCCTCAATACAAAATTATTATTTTTCTCAGAAAAGCATATACATGTAGGTCACAATGACACATATGTAAGGATGAATAACAAAAAATCAAACCTGGATTAATTTTTTTCAAGAGGAAACGAGTCCTGACCAAAACTATAGAGGAAAATTTTGACAACCACTAATCTTGACATCTCCTCCACTCCATAGTTAAATTCATCTGAGATATACTCTACAGTAAAATGGACTTCCCTAATTCAGATTTTCTGATATATCAGTCACAAGATAGATTCAAATGTTTCATTATACTACTTTTAAAAGATGGGATAAGGTTTATTAAGCTTACTTGCTTTGTCAAAGAAAAGCATTAACTGCTTTCAAGGACTGCAGAATTTCTCATTTCTTACAACTGCTATACTACTTCTGACCAGTTTTATCTGTTACAGTCAGTTTTATGTACTAATTAAAAGTTTGGAAACTGTATGTTTGAAAACTCTTTGTTAGCCAAGTAAACATATAGATTCATTTTCTGATAAATTCTGATTAAGAATTTTAAAATTACTACAAATTGCTTAACTGCATTTCTTATTTGAAATCCTGTTTGAGACTTCTTATTTGGTCAGAATTCCTTTTCTTCCAAAAGATACAAATTAGTAGCATTCTACAGCATTGAATTTAACAATGTCAAGGTCATATCATCTCCCCACATTTATTTTTACCTTCTCCAACCTCTCAAAGTATTCCCTGAGGAATGCCATAGGTCTGTCGGGTCGGACAGTGCACAACTGCACAATAGAATCCTTGAGCAGTGCCTGAATGTTGTGCTTCTGGACATAGAGCTCACATTCCCGGAGGCTGCGCTCCTCCTCGCTGGCGGCAGTGCTGCCAGATGCCATGGTTCTCTGCAAGAAAAAACACACATATGCTTGTGTAAACTATAAAGCGTAAATGCCAATTTGGCCTTTGAGTTTCTAAATTCATTAAGCAACTGGTTCATAGCGATTTTTTTCTAAGTAGATCTGGTTTTTAAACAGGGAGGTGGGGGGTAGGGAATAAAGTATGTACAGAACTAGCATTCAGTAAGTGTCTCATTTAGTTCCTGCTGCAAGATCTGGGCTCTGTAGGCAACAGTGAAAGTCAATAACCTCAGCTCCTGAGAGGAAGTATGAGCCACTATCCCCTGCAGAGGCCAGCTGCTGAGAAGTCAAGCCCTTAAGGGAATTCCATTCAGTTCTCCCTTGCAAAAGAAATCATGATGACGTGAGAAGTGTGTAAATGGTAAACAGGACAGAGGATTAAAAGGGCACACGAGTCAGCACTAAGTGAAAGCAAGTAAGCACAATGATGAATGTCTGACATTCCCTATACGTAACTTCTAACCCATGGGAGTGTCCTAATGTCACACAACAAACCAATGGAGAAAGGATCTGATTAGCCAACTACTAGCATAATCAAAATTTTTAAAAAACATAAAAGAAACCTCAGATGAGTTTTAAAAGCAACCTTTTTTTCTGGATTCTTTTACCAGGGGCCAGCCCTCCATGATAATACACTTAGTGGTAAAAGAAGGAAAATCCTTGGAGGGGGGACGGGAAAATTCCTTACCAAGTAAACTGTAAAAGACATGGACAGAAAATTGTCAAAACATTTCCTTCATCTGGACAGGAAAAAGTTAAAACACTTAAGCTTCTAATTTACATGAAGATTAAGCAGATAAATTGCATTTAATGGATATTAGAGGTTTCCAACTATGGTACACCTTGATGTGAAATAAAGCAAACAGAATAATAAGCAGCTAACCTTACCCTGGAATTAAAAGCTTAGTAATTTAACAACGGGGTCATACACTGTTTTCCTTCCAACTCCTAATTACTAAGCAATTAAGATTAGAAGATAAGAGTCACTCAGCAACTGAGTTCAATACTAATCAGACTTTTCCAATTATAATGCACTTGAAACCACAGAGATGAACCTGTAAATGTAAAAGAAGAAATACCACAGTAAAGAGCTATTCTGAAGTGCTACACTGCTACTCATTTTGTTTTGACAACTTTCATGATAAAGGTCAATAACGCGTAGACTAATCAACAGACCATGAGAAAGTTTGTGGCTCCATGACAAGCACATAAACTAGAAGCCATGGAAAAAGAATCATGCTGCTACTTCAGAAGTAAACATTAAACAGAAAAAAATTAATTTACTTTAGGGTAGATTTATACCAGCCACTTTTCCAAGTCAGGCAAACCCTATGAACTGAAAATCTACTTCAGTAGAATTTTCTGCATTTCAAATAATACTGAAGGCTACCAACAACAATGATTAAGTCAGATCATTTCATGCTTCAAAACATTCAGTCGCATTTCAGGAATATCCACACATGTATTCAACTGATCAGAGAAATCATTTTAACCCTGGGTCGTTGGCTGGCAGAGATGAGAGAATTGGGCTTAAGGGGTGAAACTGGGTTTTTCTGGAAGAAGTAACATATTACAAAGACCAAAAAGATGACACTGGTAATAAGATATAGTACACAAAGAGAAATGCCCCAAGATTAAGGCAGTCACCAGGTGAAACCCTGAATAACCAGATTTCATGGTCTTAATATTTTCAATCAAATACAACTGGACTAATTCTCTATTTGCATTTATTTTTAAGAGCCCAACAATTTAGCTTCCTCCCCCTAAAAAAATTTATTTAACTACTTTAAAACTTTCACTGCATTTTCTCTACGCACAAGGAAACACTTAGATTCTTTCTTTTGGAATTTCAGTTGTGATAAAATTCTGTTTCAAACGGATTACAATCCAGGAAATATTTAAAACACTTTGAGAAACTTCCTGATTCAGACCGCACCCCCTTCGACCTGCCAAGTAACATTTCCTTGGGGTCACCTTAAGAAGTGTTAGCTTTCCTTGCTCTGCTGAAAAGACGGATCTCTCGGGAATCTCGCAAGTAGTAAGCCGGTTGGCACCACGCATGCACTGAGCTGGAAGGGTTAATAAGTACCGCGTATTTTCTAGAGGAAGGACAGGAAAGTGCCCTTCACTTCACGTAGGCCACGGTCATGACCACGAAATGAAGACGGGAGGCCAACCCCTCATCCTACTCTAGCTGGAAGGCCACGGTGGTGGAGAGGAGGCCTCAGGGAGAAAAAATCGGGAAAGGGAAGGTGGTGAAAGGAGACAAAAGGAAATTTAGGAGACATATTAAGATCATCGTAGGGGGGGGGGGTGGAAGGAATTATTCCGTTAAGAGAGAAAGCGACTGCTGGTAATGACAAAGAGAAGACAGAATGGAGATAAAAAGAACTGCTAGGTCTCAAGATGAGCCAGAACCGGCAGGGGATGCGATGGCGGATTCTGGCAAAATCGAGCTGTTGTCCTTCAGGAAATGGGGGAGGGCGAGCGAAGAGGCCGTGGCGTGCGGGGGCGAAGACGGCCGAGGCTGGCCGCTGAGGGCCGGGGCCCCGAGCGTCGCGGAGTGGGGGGAGCGCGCGCGGGCGGCGGCAGCGGAGCGGCCGAGAGCCCCGTGCGGGAGCGGACGTCCCAAGGCCACAAGGCCTCAGGGGTACAGATTCTGAGTCGGGGGCGCGGCCCGGGGCGTGAGGCCTGCGGGGAGGCGTCCGCTGGGCCGGGGAGGGGAAGGGGGTGCGGCCGTCCCCCTGCAGGTCGCGCCCCGTGACGCCATCTTGGATAGGTCCAGCGCCCCCAAACGGACGGCGAGGCGACGAAGCTCACTGCGCTGGAGCCCCCGGCGGACCCCACTCACCTAGGGGACGGACGGCGGCGGCCACGGGGCTGCAGGTGCGAGGCTGCGTCGTGCCGAGCTCCCTCAGCGCTTCGCTTCCAGGCCGGCTCCACTCTGCGATAGCTGCTCGGCGACGGCTCCACCGGAAACGACCTGGCCGCAGCCAATCAGCGCTCGGCTGCTGACGTCAATGCGCCTCGCTCTGGCCAGAGCCGTCGCCTTGGCAACCTTAAAGGCGCAGCGGCCCTAGTTCCTCCTCCGCCCCTCTTCGAAGTACCTTCACCCCTCTTCACGGTACAATGGTTCGCCTTCTGCCATTATTTTCATCTTACCTTGTCCTTTATCTGCAGCCCTTTCCTCAGTCCTGCCTCCTCCTTTTCCCACTCTCTCTAGCCGGGTTATTTCCTCCTACCTGTTCACCTGCCCCTCCTTACCTGTCCCTCTCTGGGTGTCTCAGGTCCCCTTTATTTCTTCTGCTCTTCGCTCCCTCTCTGCGCGGCTCCCGTGAGCTTCCTTCTCTTCTCCGCTCCTCTCCTCCGCTCCTCTCTCCACCCCACTTTCACTCCTGCCTCCCTCGAGGCCTCTGCTTTTTCTTCCTCCCTTCACCCTCCTCCGCCCCCCCGACCCACGTGGGGCGTCTCGGATGACAGGTGGGCGACTCCGCCCCGCGGCCCCTGCAGGGAAGAGGACTCCAAGCCCAGGCGGGGAAATTCCTGCAGTTTCCAGACCCCGGAGGAGGCGGCGGCCCCGGCGACTCTGCAGCAGCTGCGACGCGGGGCCGCGCGCGGGCGGATGCCCGGGATGCCCACTTCAGGCCGCTCATCCTGTGCCCCGCCAGCGCCGCGCTGGGCTCTGGGCTCCGGCCTGCCATCCGGTCCAGGAAATCTGAGCCCTGCCAAGTCTCTGCTTGGACGATCCGGCTGCTCTCTCCTCCGGGGGTGCTGTCGTCAGTGTAGGCCACACCGTCCCCAGTGTCCACAAGACACAGGAAAGGACCTTGTCAGGGTCCAAGAGGAGCTCTGAATCCTTCTAGAACCTGAAATGCCCCCATCATCACGCCTGACCACACAGGGTGAGAAGTACAGAGCGTGCAAATTGTCACAAACGCTCTGTGACCACGCAAGGAATCTCAACTGTCTGTAAAACCTGCACTAATCAGGGGAAATTCAGAGAAAAGACGACTTCTTTACTCTTTCAGACATTTTTTTAGATCAGAATATCTGCTGGTGGAGGAAGAAAAGGGAAGCAGAGGACAATTTTAGACATATAAAATCACTAAATGAATAAAGAAGGCCCCTGGAGGACAAGTATCCAAGTGTCTGGCTGGGAGCCGTTGTGGTTGCCCCGTATATAGTTCTAGGACTGTATGTGTAAAATACATAATGGATTTAACACTTAACACATAAAAAAGTAAAGTGTCTCAATAATTTTTTATTGATTCTAGATTGAAGTGATAATATATCAGGGTAAATATTGTTAAAATTAATTTCTCCTTTGTTTTTACTTTTTAACATAGCTATTAGAAAATTTTAAATGACAAATGTGGCTCCCATTATATTTCTTTTGGATAGCACTGCCCCAGCAGGCCAACTGCTCCCCTAAATCTACCAGGCTATGATAAGGATCCTGCTTATAAGACTATTTCCTTTAGTTACGGTGATCCCCTGCTTTCTCCTAGTCAGGGGAAGAAGCATAGGCAACATCAGAAAGGCCAATTACATCTACAGGGGGGAATGTAGATGGGAAGTTTCTCCTTGCACCAATCCCCCACATGCTCACTATTGGCCCTTCTCCAGACATGAGCGGAATGGGGGATTAAAGACAGAGGCTCAGCCATATAGGATTTCACCCTTGTCAGTATAAAGAACGGCTGATAAATGAACCCTAAGCTGGCAAGCAGGAGAGGGAATTCGATAGCATTGAGCATGCCCGGTCCTGTTATGGGAAGAAAACATTGCAGTCAGATAAATCTGAGTTTGGTTCAGGCTCTGCCATCTCCGGTAATTGACTTAATCTCCATGAGCCTCAGTTTCCTCAATTGTCAAAGGATAAACAGGGCTGTGTTAAAGTTAACTAGTAAAGATGGTAACAGCAAACATATGTATAGCACTCATTATGTTCCAAGCACTGTTTTAAGTGTTTTCCATGTAATAATTAATTAAATCCTCATAATAACTCTATGATGTAGGTAGTGTTATTATTACAGAAAGAACATGAGACATGGAGAAGTTAAGTGACTTGGCCAAGGCCACTCAGCTAATGCATCTCAAACCCAGGCAGTAATCTTAATCAATCTCCTTTGCAGCTGATATATACATATATAAAAGTGCCTAGTACATTATGGGATACATTAAATAAATGTTCGTTCACTTCCTACTTCTCTTCCTTCCTAAAGAGCTGCCCAAACTACAAGGTTAAGTCTTAGTGATACTCTGTCCCACCATTAGTGTTACCTTCCTAAGGCAGTTAAGACACTAAGAATAAGGAAACAAGCAAGCTGGTGACATTGAGCTGAGTGGTTTGAGTGACAGCTGCTTTCTTGCTAAGGCCTGGCCATGTGTTCCCATTCAGCTGCATGCAGGCACGAGTCCAGCCACGGGCCGTTTCCTGTGTCAATAGCACTCAACCTTGTTCTAGCTGCCAAATCCTCATATGCTGGGGCTTTAGAAGACAAAAAGGGAAATGGGCAGTAGACAGTTGAGCCTGGGGACAGTTCACGGAGATAGCTGTTCTGAAAAACTCAACAGCCTCAGTGCTTTCCAAATGGTGCAAATGCTCTTTCAGTGCCGCTGTGCTGCTGTGAGAATGCTGACCTGTAAATTACATTTCAGAAATGACAGTTGTTCCATTGCAGTTTCTGTACAGTTTCCCTTCTCCAGAGGCCTTCTGCCCTTGACTCAAAGGTATATTGACCTTTCCTTTGGCCTGTGTCCTTGAGAAACTCATTAAGGTATGTTTCTAGGATAGTGGGTTATAAGTAAATTTTCCTCTTTAAAACAAAATTCTATAATTGCTGTTATGATGTTTGCTAAACAATAGCAAAAAAAATTTAAAAGGTCAGTGGTACATTTAATAAGCAGAAATAGAACTAAGAAAGCTAAAACATAAAAGGAATACTTTGATGGCCCATTTCTTAAAAGTTTCCATTGGGTAAACACAGATCCACATATTTTTGATTTCCAGACCATCACCACCTACTGTGGTACATAGTGGTGCTGAGTATTTATGCTTCCTACGAGACCTAAAGTTGTGGTTTCAGACATAACCCAATTTCTGCAAGCATCCAAATGCCAGAAAATCTTTCTACTTTTCTCACTGGCAAATGCTCATTTAAACTAAGCAGGATGTTTATCTTGAGCATTAATCGAAAACGTTAACTAAGAAACCAGAAGAGTGGCAATCTTGGGTTTCTTACTGAAGAGTATTCCAAGTAAAAATATCTTTATCCAAAACATATATTCATCCAAAGTAATATACTTAAATCCACAATGTTCAACAAGAGAGAACTGTATTGGTCAGAGTTCACCAGAGTAATAAAACCAATAGGATATGTATATAGAGAGAGAAACTTCTTTTAAGGGATTGGCTTGCACAATTGTGGGGGCTGACAAGTCCAAAATCTGCAGGGCAGGTGCAAGGCAGGTCAGCAGGGTAGACCCAAGGAAAAGTTGATGTTGCAATCTTAAGTCCAAAGGCAGAATTCCTTCTTCCTCAGTGAATCTCAGTCTTTTCTCTTAAGAAAAGAGATTGGGTAAGCCCCACTCACATTATGGATGGCAATCTGCTTTACTCAAAGTGTACTGACTTAAATGCTAATCACATGAAAAAAAAAAAACTTCACAAAAACATCTAGACTGGTATTTCACAAAAAACTGAGTAACATGGCCTAGCCAAGTTGACACAAAATTATCACGAGCACGTATCCAGTCAAGTCTGCATATTTGTATGAATCTCTTCTAAAATGTTCTTCCTTTGAACATCAAAGGAAGAACATTTTAGGCCTATGCTGTTTTTAACCAATGGTAACCCTTTGTCAGTGGATCATGGATTTGAGGCTTTAAAAAAATAGTGATGGGTTGGTCACCCACACACATCTTTAGATGTATCATGGATGGTAGGATTGTTGACTAGGATCAAGAACTTTATTTCTGTCAAATTGACAATGCCAACAAATCTTGTGACTATATGCCTATACATCTTCCAGGAATTCTTAACTTTTTTCTCTGGGTGGGGAGTGGTCATGGGCCTCTTTGAGAAGCTCATGAAAACAATGGGCTTTCTCCCCAGAAAGTATGCCCAGACATATACACACAACATTTATTGGTTCAGGGGGTTCACAGATCCTGAAGCCCATTCATGTATGGACTCCAGGTTCACAATCCCTTAAAAAAATGTTTCCTAATCATCCACACAGCAGGTACTAGGTGCCAGGGATGCAGAAAAGGATAAGCCATGGCCTCAGCAAGTTCACAGTCTCAATGGATCAGCAAGAACATGGGTGCTTTCAATAGAGAGGCTGCACTATGGGGTCACGGTTAGGGAGCACACTGAAGGGGCTAACCTGGCTTGGGGGTCAGGGAAGGCTGCCTAAAAGAGGTGCCTGGGACATAACAGTGCCCAGTTAGTCCTGCTTTGTCTTTCAACTAGAGGAAACTGATGAGCAAAAGAAAGCATGGATTTCTAAAGAAAGTATTTTTCAAGATGGCTTAAGGATAGGATGGGAAAGGGGTTGAGGCTGGAGGAGTAAGCAATGACCTGATGCAGAGGGCTGTGTATGCTTTAGACCAGGATCGGCACATTTTTTTCTGTAAAGGGCCAGACAGTCAATGCTTTCCCTTTATAAGCCATCTGGTCACTGTGGCAACTTCTCAACTAGGCCACTGTAGCACAAAAACGGCCATAGGCAATATATAAATAATGGGTATGGATATGTTCCAGTAAAAATTTATTAACACTGAAATTTGAAATTGACATAATTTTTATATGATAAATGTATAATGACATTTATATCCACCATTACAGCATTCCATAAAAGAATTTCATTGCCCTAAATATCCCCTGTGCTCCACTAGTTATCTCTTTCTCTTTACCCTGAGTTCCTGGCAACCACTGACTTTTTTACTGTTTCCATATGTTTGCCTTTTCTAGAATGCCATATAGTTGGAATCATACAGTATGTAGGCTTTTCAGACTGGCATCTTTCTCTTAGTAACATGCATTTAAAGTTCCTCTATGTCATTTCATGACTTGATAGTTCATTTCTTTTTATTATTGACCAACATTCCATTGTATAGATATACCATAGTTTGTTTATCTATACCTACTGAAAGACATCTTGGTTGTCCCCAAGTTTTGGCAATTATGAATATAACTGCTAGCTATAAACATAAAGCAGGTTTTTGTGTGGACGTAAGTTTTCAACTCCTTAGAGTAAATAGCAAGAAGCTCAATTTCAGGATCATGTGGTAAGAGTACATTTAGCTTTGTTAGAAACTGCCAAACTATCTTCCAAAGTAGCTCTACCAACCAAAAAATAAATACAAATCAATGAAATGGAAAGTTGGTTCTTCAAAAAGATAAACAAAATTAATAAACCACTAGATAGACTAACCAGGAAGAGAGAAGACCCAAATAAATACAATTAGAAATGGAAAAGGAGACCTTACAACTGATACCACAGAAATACGAAAGAGATTAAACCAGGAAGAAATAGAACTCTGGAATAGACCTATTAATAACAAGTAGCTAGACTGACTCAGTAATTTAAAAAATCTCCCAACAAAAAAAAAAAAAGCCCAGGACCAGATGGATTCACAGCCAAAGTCTACCAGACACACAAAGAAGAACTGCCAACCCTAGTGAAATTGTTCCAGAGGATTGAGAAAGAGATAATCCTCCCCAACTCATTCTACAAAGCCAGTATCACCCTGATACCAAAGCCAGGAAAGGATGCAACACCAAAAGAAAAAAGAAAAGAAAAGAAAACTACAGGCCAATATCTCTGATGAACATAAACACAAAAATTCTCAACAAAATACTAGCCAACAGAATCTAACAGCACATCGAAAGGATAATTCACCACAATCAAGTGGGTTCCATCTCAGGGATGTAAGGATTGTTCAACATAGGCAAGTCAATAAATGTGATTCACCACATAAACAGAATTAAAAGCAAAAACCATATGATCATCTCAATAAATGTGGAAAAAGTATTCAATAAATTCTAGCATCCTTCATGATTTTTAAAAAAACCCTCAAAAACTCAGCAATGAAGGAACGTACCTTAAAATAATAAAACCCATATATGACAAACCCACAGCAAACATCATACTGAATGGGGAAAAGTTGAAATCATTCTCCCTAAGAACTGGAACAAGACAAATATGCCCACTGTCACCATTTCTATTCAACATAGTACTGGAAGTCCTAGCCAGAACAATCAGGCAAGAGAAAGAAAGAGAGCATCCAAATCAGGAAAAAGGAACTCAAATTATCTCTGTTTACTGATGATATGATCTTATAACTAGAAAACCCTAAAGACTCCTCAAAAAAGACTCCTTGGTTTGATAACTGAATTCAGCAAAGTCTCAGGTTATGAAATCAATGTACAGAAATCAGTAGCATTTCTATATACCAACAATGACCAAGTTGAAAATCAAATCAAGAACCCAATCTCATTTACAATAGCTTTAAAAAAATAAAATAAAATACCTAAGAATTTAATGAAGGAGGTGAAAGGTCTCTACAAGAAGAACTACAAATCACTTATGAAAACAATTATAGACAGCACAAATGGAAAAACATCCCGTGCTCATGGATCAGAAGAATCAATATTGTTAAAATGACCACACTGCCCAAAGAAATCTACAGATTCAATGCAATTACTACCAAATACCAATGTCATTTTTCACACATTTGGAAAAAACAATTCTAAAATTCATATGGAACCAAAAAGTAGCCAAATAGCCAAAGCAATCCTAAGCAAAAAGAACAAAACTAGAGTTATCACATTACCTGACTTCAAATTATATTACGAGCCTATAGTAACCAAGGCAGCATGACACTGGCATAAAAGCAGACATATAAATCAATGGAACAGAATAGAGAACCCAGAAATAAAATCATATACCTACAACCATCTGATCTTTGACAAAGCAGACAAAAATATACACTGGGGAAAAGACACACTCTTCAATAAATGGTGCTGGGAAAATTGGATAGCCATATGCAAAAGAGTGAAACTGGATCCCTATCTCTCACCATATAGAAAACTTAACTCAAGATGGATTAAAGACTTAAATGTAAGACCTGAAACCAGGAAAAACATCCTAGAAGAAAACGTAGGAAAAACTCTTCTGGACATTGGCCTAGGCAAAGAACTTATGATTAAGACCCCAAAAGCAAATGCAGTAAAAACAGGCAAATGGGACTTAATTAAACTAAAAAGCTTCTGCACAGCAAAAGAAATAATTAAAAGAGTAAATAGATAACCTACAGAATGGGAGAAAATATTTGCAAACTATGTGTCCAATAGAAGAGTAATATCTAGAATCTACAAGGAACCCAAATAGCTCAGCAGGAAAAAAAAAACAAAAACCCCATCCATTAAAAAGTGGGCAAATGACATGAATAGGCATTTTTCAAAAGAAGGGATACAAGTGGCCAAAAAACATACTAAAAAATGCTCAACATCATTAGTCATCAGAGAAATGTAAATTAAAACCACAATGAGATACCATCTTACTCCAATTAGAATGGCCATTATTAGAAAGTCAAAAAACAATAGATGTTGGTGTTGAGTTTGAGTTCTTTGTATATTTTGGATAAAGTTCATATAATTTTTACATGTCATATTCTTTGATTTTTTCAATGATTTAAAAATGTAAAACCTATGCTTAGCTTTCACGACATACAAAAACAGGTGTAAAAACTAAGCTTGCAAGCTGCACGAAAACAAATGAAGAGTCAAAATTTGTTGACCCCTGCTTTTAGAGTAAAACTACGTTTGAACAAATATCACTTCTTAGACTTCTAACCTCAGAAATCCAGATAACAAAATTGTGTTGTTTTAAGGCACTAAATTTGTAGTCATTTGTAACAGCAGCAAAAGGAAGCTAAGACATAGACCAGTAGAAGAGACAGACATGGGAACAAATGTACTGCAACATACGTGGTGAGTAGATGAGTACGACAATAGAAGCACATGCAATATAAACACTAGCACATAGGTATTTACCCAAAGGAAAAAAAGACATTTTATAAAAAAGACAACTTTCACTCGAATGTTTATACCAGCACAATTCACAATCACAAAGATATGGAAACAAGCCAGTACCCATCAATATCTTAGTGGATTAATAAAATGTGGTATATGTATACCATAGAGCACTACTCAGCCATAAAAAAAAAAAATGGCAATCTAGTATCTTTTGTAACAACCTGGATGGAACTGGAGGCCATTCTTCTTAGCAAAGTATCGCAAGAATGGAAAGACAAATGCCACATGTACTCAATACTAAAGTGGAACTAATCAATCAACACTTACGTGCACGTACAGAAGTAAAACTCAATGGAAATCAAGCAGGTGGGAGCGGGGAGGAGGGGATGGGTAAATTCACACCTAACGGGTACAGTGCACACCATCTGGGTGAAGGGCACACTTATAACTCTGACTCAAACTGTACAAAAGCAAATTATGTAATCAAAATGTGTGTATCCCCATAATATTATGAAATAAAAAATCAATAAATAAAATAACTTTTTGGTATTAAAAAAATAAACATTAGCACAGAGGAGAAGATGTGGAACCCTGTGTGGGGGCTGGGGAAGAAGTAACTCTTTCCAGACACACTATCAGAACTAGATTTTGAAAGATGAAGAGGAATTTGCTGGGGAGCTGGACAAGCTGGTGGCATGGTAGAGAGGTGGTGACAGGAATGAGGGAGAGGATGGGAAGGGCAGTCCAGGCAAGCGGAATGCATGAGAGAGGAGGCCAGTCTAGACAGTGGCACCAAGGCTGAAGACCAGTCAGTTCGGGAACCTATAAGAAGCCTGACATTACAGCAGGAGGGAAGGGAGACAGGGGCCAGAGCCAGGAGGATCTTAGCCCTGCTCAGGAGCCTTTCTTTGTCGGCTGGGATTCCAACTATCTATTACCACCTAACATATTAACCCAGTGCCAGGCACTGTGCAATGTGTCCAAATGAATGACTTATTAAAACCACACACCACCAACTCTGGAAGGTAACTAGCATTAGTATACCCATTAACACTGGGGTAGCCGAGGCGTATTAGATGAGTGACTTCTGCGAGGTGACACGGCTAGTCAGCAGTGGAAACACATTTTCAACTCAAGTTTGATTCCGTAGTCACACCATGTTGCTCCTTTCTACAATGAGGATAATTTATTTTTATAATAGGAAAAGGGAAGGGGAAGTCTTATGTGAAAGAAAGAGGAGGAGGAGGAGGGGAGGAAGGAGAGGAGGAGGACAGAGAGAGGAAGAGGAGGAGGATGAGAAGGAGAAGGAGGGGGAGGAGGGGGAGCACGGGGAGGGAGGAGGAGGAGGAAATCTTACGATAAAGAGCTTGTGTTTCCTGATGCCGTAACAGACTTCTGACTGTATATATATATATAAAACCGACGACTTTCACAGAACAATCTCTTGGAAAGCCACTTACGCTTTCCAGACTCCGTAATTATGCAGACATTTAAAAAATCTCATGGGGTCTTCTCTGCTTATTTTAGGCATCAGTGTGACTAATGTGAAATTGATTGCGAAGTTGGCCGATTCCTGGGAGAATCTTTCCTATCGTTGTGACCGATCAATGATGCACTGAATCACTAAACATGTTATGGGCTGGAGGACTTAATCAATCATCGAACTTAAAGTGTGTTTCTTTAGAGTCAGTGGAATTAACACAGTTTTTTTTTAATGAAAAAATGTAGCTCTTCGGGATTCACGAGAATAATTGGGATGTTTCCTCCTTTATTCACCACAACCCCTCATCTCCAAAAGCTGCGGATGTCAAATAAAGTCTCTGCTTCTGTGGTGCAGGTATTATCACCATTTTACAAACACAGGAGGGACGCGGAAGAGTTGAAAAGGTCCTATTTCCGAAGCAAAAGACCAAAAGGTCAAAATAACAAGTGGTCACTAAAAGGAAAATATTTTTAGAAGGCTTAACTCAGTAGAAGTAACAGATGTCTTTTCCTTTTTTTAATTTGCTCTCTCTCTTTTACAAAGCAAACCTACTGCTGCATTAATACAACACAATCCAAGGATAAACAGTAACTCTGAGATCTAGGACGATATCCTTGCACAATATTATCTCATTTTAGGGGTCATTCAGCATTCAGCTATTTGTGGAAGTGAAGTCAATCTTTGTCTCCCACTCTCCATCTGTGTTGAGTTTACCTTCAATTCTAGACAAATAGTACTATGTGCATAAACTACTGCTTTTTGGAGCATTTTTCCAAGGTGATCGGTGGGTAAAATAATCTAATCAGCAGAAAGATGGCCAACAGTCTGCTCTTGAATCCAGCAAATCATAAAAGTTCAGGTTGTTCTTCAAGTCCTTGATAAAACAGACACATCAGCTATGACTTAATATATTCTATGCATCCCTTGCAAACTAGACTGCTAATTTGTTAGTTCTTTGCTTTTATGGAAGAAAATAAATTTATTCTAAACTAAATAGAGAAAACATAACTTTGCCTTGAACAATTAAATTTAACACCTTCCTGTGAATCATCACATTTATTTGCATGACAAATTCAGGGACATTTTCTTAGTTTGGGTTGTCCCCAGTATCTAAGACTTCATCTAAATTTGCTTTCTGCATTATGATGGAAAACATTATTTTGCTTGTTGGTCTTTTTTGCTAATTTGATGAGATTCCAAAACTGACCCAAATAGAGCTTCCTCAACCTGATAAAGGGCAGCTATGAAAAACCTATAGCCAACATTCTACTCAATGCTGAAAAGCTGAGTGCTTTTCATCTGAGATCAGGATCAAGTCAAGGGTGTCCCTCTCATGACTTCCTATTAACATTACAATGGAGGATTTAGTCAGTTCAGTAAGGCAAGAACAAAAAGCAAAATGTATCCGTATCAGAAAGGAAAAAGTAGAATTGTAGTAAAACCCTATGGAATACAAAAAAATACTACAATAAGTGAGTTTAGCAAGGTTGCAGGATACAAAGTCAAAATACAAAAATTAATGGTATTTCTATATGCTAGCAATGAAAAATTGGAAATTAAAATGTAAATATACCATTTACAATAGCATCAAAAGTATGAAACATTTAAAGATAAATGTGACCAAAGTTGTGCACTGACCACTACAACACATTACTGAGAGAAACTGTCAAAAGGCCTAAATTTGATTTGATTTGATTTGATTTTTTTAGAGACAGGGTCTCTGTTGCCCAGGCTGAAGTGCATAGATCACCGCAGCCTCAAACTAGATGATCCTCCTGCCTCAGCCTCCCTAGTAGCTAGGACTACAGGCACATGCCGCCATGTCTAGCTAACGTTTTAATTTTTTTTTTTTTTAGAGATGGTGTCTTGCTATGTTGCCCAGGCTGATCTCGAACTCCTGGCCTCAAGTGATCCTCCCACCTCAGCCTCCCAAAGCACTGGGATTACAGGTGTGAGCCACTGTGTCCAACCAAAAGATCTAAATAAATGGAGAGATTTTAACTTGTTTGTGGACCAAAACATTCAATATTGCTAAGATGTCAATTCTCCCCCAAATTAATCTATAGATTCAATGCAATCCCAATAAAAATATCTGTAAGATTTTTTTTGTAAACATTGACAAAGTGATTCTAAAATTCATAAGGAAATGCATGAGACCTAGAATAGCCAAAACAACTCTAAAACAGAACAAAGTCAGTGGGTTAATGGTACCTAATTTGAAGAATTATTATAAAGCTCCAGTAATAAAAAAGCATGGTATTGGGGCAAAAATATAGACAAGTAGATCAAGGAACTGAATAGAGATTCTAGAAACAAACCTACACATATATGGACAATTGATTTTTAAAAAAGGTGCAAAGGCAATGCAGTAGAAAAGTAACAAACAGTGCTGGAACAATTTGATAATCTGAATGAAAAACTGTGAACTCGGATCCACACACATCATGTACAAAAATAAACTCAAACCACATCATGGACCCCAATGTAAAACCTAAACTAAAAAATGTAGAAGACAACATAGGAGAAAATTTTTGTGGCTTTGGGTTAGGCAAAGATTTCCTATACGTGACACCACGGCATGATCTGTTTAAAAAATTGATAAATTGGACTTCATTGAAACTAAGGACAAACAATTAACCATATCCAGATAGGATCAGATATCAAGCTGGAACCATAAAGAAATACTTTTTGTCTAGAAAACTTACAGCTGGCTCCAAATTGTCTGTCACTCTAATGTGGGAATGGCTGGTATATTTGCTGAGAATGAATCGTTTATCTGCTAAAGGCAATTTGAAGACATCTGGCCCTTCTGTTGTCCACAGATTGATCTCAGTCAAAGCTTATAAAGGGGAGGATGGATCTACACACGGAGGCTACTGCTCTTTTCGTTCATTTCACCTTTTTGTATGGATGACATTCGGTTTGATAATTCTGAGCTTGATACGAATGTATAACCCTCACCCTGCATCGCGGTAATGGCCAGAGAGGGAAGGAGATACTGCATGCGAAAACAAGGAGAAATTTTAAAACACTAACTATCTTTTCCATTTAAAATATTTTTTTCCTCTTGAAAAGCTAGTTCATACTTCCTTATTCATTCACCCCAAGGGTGGCATTTCAAATAGATGATGGGAAAATTAATTAATAAATAATGTTAAGACAGTTGGTTAGTCATTTGGAAAAAATTAAGATGCTCTTACCTTTGACCTGTCATAGGAATTTTTTCTCCAGGTACGCACAAGAAGGATGTAGGTGCAAAAATATTCATTGGAAATATGATGAATATCCATTATCAGGGGAGTGGTCAAATAATACATAATATATATAATATATAAATATATAAATAATATGTAATATTATATCAAATATTACATATAACATGTAATCTATAAAGATGTATAGTATATGATATATAAAGAATATGCACATATTCTCACAATGGAAAAAGCAGCCACTCAAAAGATGAGGCAATCATAAGTGTTCTGATGTGGTGAGACTTTTCACTGCACATCTCTAAGGGATTAAAAATAAAGTAGAGAACAGAGAATGGTCTGTATGGTAACATCTGTGTTCTAAAAAGAAGAAACAGAGAGAAGCAGACAGTCTCTGGAAGGACTCATACGAAGCTGGTAACAGTGATTGTCCCCTGGGAGGGCAGCCAAGTGGCCACAGCCCAGAAGAGGGGCAAAGATTTACTTTTCACTATAGGGCTTTTGGTACTTTTGTATTTTGAACCACGTGCATATATTATCTATTCCAAAAAATATCTTTTATAATTAAGAAAGGAAAACATGGAGGCCTCCACTTCCCGCAACATGACAGTCTACATATCCTGAAATCCTTCTGCCTACAGATACCTGGTAATGGCAAATGGAATATGACAGCAACAGCTCAGAGCCATAGTGAGTGATTTGTAATGTATTATCTCCTGGTATTGAGCATTTGCCAAAATTGATGATGTCGCACACACAAAAATGTATTCGGCTACAAGGTGGGCATCAACTAAATCTAGCAACCAAAAAATATCGACATCATATCACTATGTTCTCTATAAAATTTAAAATCAACTTTAAAGACAGCAATGACAACAAAAAAAACCCCTCATGTTTAAAAATTTTTAAACATTCCATATATACATAGAATATATATCAAAAGAGTGAAAACAATAGAAATTAGAAAATATTTAGACCTGCGAGGCAAAGAAAAAGTACATGTATCAAAATGGCTAGGATGACACCATAAATCAGCACTTAGAGGAAGCGTGTCGTGATATGCACATCCTTCTGTTGCTTGCAGTAATTGTTCATTATTATGTTTCCTGAAGTCTTACTGACAAATGAAGATTTAATTCATCCATTTAACTGCTAGGTAGAGACACTCCTCCCTGATTTCAAGGAAATTCTTCCCATGTTTCTGCAATACGTATCCTCTTTGCTAGAAGTTGTTAGTAGATGCTTTTTATTAGGTTAAGGAAGTTCCTTTCTATTCCTAACTGGCTAAGGACTTTTATCAGGGATGGATTTGAAATTTATCAGTCTGTTAAAATATCTACGGAGAAGATTATACTTTCCCTCTTCATCCATTCAATACATTAAAACTGCATTAAATGTATTGATTGATATTTTAACATTAAAGTATCTTTTTTATTACAGAAATAAATCTAACTTAGATTTTAGAATTTAAAACAATAGGAATTCTAAGAAATGTGTTATTTACTTATTTAAGCAAGTAGGAAAACTTGGGGGTTTTGATTTTGAATTATTGGTGTTCTGTGATATTTTTTTAATAAGCTGATTGAGAAGTCTTAATGGAGATCCGCCTGACATCATGTTCTCCTGACCACTCAACACGGGATGGACCGAGACTGCCCTGCCTTCCTGTTGCCAGCCTTCTCGCTATGTGTGACATCAGACAACCGGACATCAAGCAGGCCCCCCGGGCATTGCTGTGTAAGTCACCCAAGCCTCAGACTCCTCCTGTACGTGCTCAGGGAATCCAACACAGGAAATAACCTTCTGTCCACATCCTCTTCATTCGTTAGGAAGCACACTTCACCTTTTCAAAAACGGCTGCAATGGCAGCTGACTCCCTACCTTTCCAAAAACTTAATCCCAGGAAAAAACAGAGTTGAGCTGACTTAATGCCCTAAATTTGGAAATTTCCCAGGCTCAACATTTTTCAGCTGCATTGAAGATGCCTAAACTATTTATAGCTATGTATAATACAAAATGAATATAAAACATATTTAA
The DNA here is from genome assembly GCA_004363605.1 of Indri indri. Taxonomy (NCBI): domain Eukaryota; kingdom Metazoa; phylum Chordata; class Mammalia; order Primates; family Indriidae; genus Indri; species Indri indri. Next base: position 14,248 of record RJWJ010001565.1, on the reverse strand, counting down.
TGGTTTTAGAAAGATTAGCAAGAATCAAAACATTATCAATGATAAACTGAGTATGAAGGTTTTAAGTCAACATGCATTTCTTTCTTTAAGTGTTCCTTTTCTTGTTTACAAGCTTTTAAATTGAAAAGCTAATCCATGTGCATGTTAAAAAGACAAACAGTGGCAAATCATACAATCATACAAATCATACATCCCATTCCCCCAATTTCCAAGGCTTTTGGGAACGAGAAGAGACTTGGAAATCACTCTTTATCAATTTCTCTCCATCTTTTCAGAAATCAACAATCCATATAAAATAGATCAATTGATTGATAAATTGGCAGATCGACTGGTAGCTAGATCAGTAGTTTTATCTTTTCATACTAATCAGTTCTGTGTAAGTCTGAATTTAAGTTAAATGTAAATGTGTACAATGACATTTTAATGTTTCCTCTGACATCTCCTGTAACTTGTGGAGGTTGCGCAAGAAACCGAAAGTTGTGTCTATAGAATAATCCTCCTCAAAATTAAAAATTATTTGTGATCCAGTATTTGCCAAGAGAGGTTGTTATTATTTTCAATTATACTGATTAAAAATGCAGTTGCTAAAAGTATAAATTTTGATGACCTAGTAAATGAATTTGCAGAAAAGCCAGAAAAATCAAATTAGCAATCAAGATATCATATTAACAAATTATTATATACAAAGTTATATAAAATCATAGCACCAAAATGTTAAATTTTTTTTGTAATTCCCTATTACGTTTTATAAGTAATAAAATTCTTTTAAAGGAAAAGCTTTATATTTTAGTGCCTTTAACAGCAAGCACTTTCTCCTGGCTTTTGGACAAGGGACACTGCATTTTCATTTTGCTCTGGGCTCTGCAAATTATGCAGCTGGCCTTGGTTAGAAGTTTTATTGTGCTGTAAAGACTCACAGGCCCATCTCAGTGTGCCTGAGCAGAGAGAGCAAGAAAGCGCTTGGGAGTTCGACCCGTGTTCCCTAGAATGTAGGGGGAAAGACGTGAACATAGAGCCTCGTGCCTGCTTCCTGCCAGCAGTGGAGAGGACTACTCCAGCCATGGCAAGGGGAGGGGCTGCCAGCTTCTGGAGTAACCCGGGCTGGGGGAGTTATCTAGGCTGGAGCATCTTGAACCACCTACCTGCCACCTGCCAGTGCAGGAGAAGAAAAAGGCTGTGAGTGGGTGCTGGGGGAAGAAGCTGAGCAGTACAGTCCCAGGAGGTCTGCTGACAGCACCTCCTCCAGCCCCAATCAGGAACTAGGCAATGCAGAGGGTGCACAGGAGCCCTCTGAATAACCACAGATGGGGACCCTGAGACAGCAAGGCATTTGGAGACATTTGCAGAGCTGCTCTGCTGGAAGCGGGTGGTAGGCAAGGAAGGACTACAGGGCATCCCGGACGAAGACTTCACCCCTTTCCCTGTAATCCCCTCTCCTGGCCCCAACTCAGCCAGAGACAGAGATGGAATGGAAAGAAGGTGAGGAAAGAATAGTTTTGAATTGGCTGTGAGCGTGAAGTTTTTGGTGTTATTCATCGCTGGACTGTTGTACTCTCTGGAAGGACTTGAAATGTTAGGGGATCTGTCCGGACCATACATCAGAGTGTGTGACTGGGGGAGGAGGGGACTACCTACGATTACAGAAAAACAAGCTGTCTCCCACTCGTACTTCCACTGAGTTCACAAAAGCAACCAGTTATGTATGCACATTAATACACACATTCGCAGCTTGGCCAACATAGCGAGACCCTGTCTCTACAAAAAAATGTTTTAAATTAGGTAGGCATGTGTGGTGGTGTAGTCCCAGCTACTCAGGAGGCTGAGGCAGGAAGATCATTTGAGACTAGGAGTTCTAGGCTGCAGTCAGCTATGATCACGCCACTGCAATCTAGCCTGGATGACAGAATAAGACCCTGTCTCTAAAAATAAATAAAAAATAAGTAAATAAAAAAAAATACACACATTTTTAATAAAAATGACAGCATACTATAGACCTTGTGTCACCTTATTTTTTCACATAACAACATATCTTAGAGATGGTTTTTTTTATCAGTACCAATAAAGCTGCATTATTCTTTTAAAGGACTGAACAGTGTTACATCCATAGGTATGCCACAGTTAATGTAACCAACCTGTCCCCTACTGACATTTAGTTGTTTTTCAGTCTTTGCTGTAGGTGTATTACTTTTCAAATCAGAAAAAAATACGCATTGACTTTTTTTTAGTTACACGTCACTGAAAGAAAAAAATGAATTAAATTTATTTTAATTCCTTGATTCATTTACGCAAAACAATAAGACTAATTTGTACAAAGAACTCTTCATTGTTTCTGAGTCTTTTTTCCCCCTGTGTTGTAATCTAGCATTTGATGGTCAAAAACCACGTTTTTGGAGGAAAAAAAACTTCATTGTGGCAGTCACCACTCTGTCACTTATTAGCTTTGCAATCTTGGATAAATTATCTAGGTTGTTTGTGCCTCCATTTCTTTGTCTATGAAATGAGGCTAAAAAATCTTAACCAGAAGTGTTAGTATAAAGAGTAGAGATAATCTTTGGAAAATATGGAGCACATAGTGTATGCTCAATAAAGGTGCATGTTTTTCTTATTGGGTTTTTTGTTTGTGTGTGTGTGTGTGTGTGTAGATGTGTCTGTATGACTGCAACAAATTATTAACTTTTGGGTTGTTTTTGCATCACTCACCACTCACTGTGCATCTTGGCCACCTTTGGCAATCTTGAGAAATACAATTTATTTTAATATTAAGCTAAGCAAAGGATATTGAAGAGAAAAATTCAGTGTTTAAAGGTGATGTAGTTCCAAGGCAAAGAAGGTATCCTCTCCGCTAATATCGATCATTTGTTCTCAACGTGCTTCAGGGATTTCTGGGGCTACCCAAGAATCTCTTGGGGTATCTGTGAAGTCAAAACTATTTGCAAAGCACCTAAGATGTAATTTGCCTTTTTCACTCTCATCCTCTCAGGAGTGCACAGTGGGGTTTTCCAAAGGCTACACGATGTGTGATATCACCACAGATGGAGTGCAGAAGCAGATACCAGACATTAAGCCAGACATTAAAGAGACATGCAAAAATATAAAACAGTCCTTCTCTTCTCCCTGTTTTTTGTTTGTTTGGGGGGATAAAAAAATGTTGTTAATGTTAACATGTAATGGGTTTGTTATTACTTAAATGAATTAATACATTTTTTAAATTCTCAGTCTTAATTTCTATTTCACTAAGTAATAATAAATATAATCCATAGAAATAAAAGCTCTTTCGGGTTCACAATAATTTGTAAAGGGAATCCAAAAATTTGAGAGCCACTAGTATAGTTAATTGACATTTGGTTATAATGCTAGTTAAATTTGGACAATAGCTTTGCTTAAGAAAGGCAAAAAAAAAAAAAAAGAAAAGAAAAAAAGAAAAAAACACTCATGATGGAAAGTTAAATTTTGTATGATATTTAAACTATTGACTCTTTAAGTCAGCCAGCCAACAAATATTTCGTGAGCACCTGCGCTTGGTCAGGCATTGCTCTGGGTGCTGGGAGAAGACACACAGACACCATCCTCACAGAACCTAGCTTTTAGATGGAGGAGGCAGACAGTAAACATGTAACCAGCTCTATGAACAAATTTCAATGACCCTATTTGTTTTTTTATAATCCTCTCCCTCTCGTGTTTTAGATTCTCAGGGAAGTAGGGCTTGATAACCAGAACCCTATAACTTTTAACTAACTAAATGACCTTTTTGAGTTGTTTCCCAGAAATGATGGAATTTCTGCAAGACAAAGGAGTTAAGATTCCGAAGGCCGGTGGGCAGACTTCCCAATGCCAAGACTCACCATCCCTCAGTAACCTGCCCCATGCACACACACCCGCATTAATTTCCCCTTGTTAATCTCAAGACAACCTGCCCCTATGCATGCAGCCTCTCTTTGCAAAGCCCATATCCTCTATTAGTTGAGGATGCTTCTCCCGTTCTCCTGACAGATGTCTTTCATCTTAACATTTCCTTTCTTCCTTGGCAAACCTCATTGTCTCTGTGCCACAAGCAAATGGACCTAGACCAAAATCCCCTTGCAGTTTTGATAACAAACATGTAAACAAAGAAATGAACAAGATAATTTCAGGTTGTGATAACTGTTTTGAAGAAAATATACAGGCTAATGTGATAAAAATTTCTTCAAGTGGAAGAAATTGGGCTATGTGGCCATGAGAAATTTTACAGTTCACTTCAAAAGGACTTAAGAACACATACTATGTTCATGGATTGGAAGAATAGAAGAAAGGAAAATAAGAGCCTACCTTGAAAATAGTCCATGCATAAAATGATGCAAAATGAATGATTCCTGTTTTCGTGTGGGATAAATCTCTTCCTAAAGAACCACTCTCCTACCATTCCCTGGGAGTCACTGAAGCAGGATTCTTTCAAAGCCCAGGAGAAAGAGATCCCATCAGTAACGCCAACAGATGTGTGTGTTGCTGTTCCCTGGGATGAAAGTCAGAGGCATACAGAGCATTCCAGAAAGTAAGACAAGGGTCACCTACAGACAAGAGGGTGACTTAAGCCCCCAAGTGTAGAAACTGGTCCCCAGAGAGGAAGTGAAGAGACAAGAGCTGAGAGCCTAGGAATGAGCCACTTTAAATATTTTGAGATATGTCTTGTCTGCTTGATGTTTTTCCTAACAGTTCATAAATACTCTCTGGAACTGAACTTTCATAAAGAATTAGAAGCCCACCAAAGTACATTTCTGACCTCAGAGAAATAATAAAAAAAAGTCCAATCCGCATGCACTTTAGATATCCAGTGAAAGCATTCAGTCATATTTTTGGAAAGCAAACCAGCTTTTATTCCTTGTGCGTATGTGCAATCAATAAGGAAAATAGGAGATCATGGGCACAATAGGTACCAAAATAAACTGGTGTATTCAGCTTTAGCCAATGAGCATCCGCCAGTTCACATTTCCATTTATAACAGAGGTTCTCACTCATCAGAAATGTGTGATTTAGAGCTCCTGCAGCCAGCTCAGCTCACAAGTCAGCCTCTTTTCTGATAGTGTTCCTAAAATTAAAGGAATACTCAAAACGTGAAACCAGGACATTTCATTCCAGTTCTTCACCAACTGACACATTTTCCATTACATCTTACTTCCTCTCACAGCTTCAGCTACTACGTCTTCCCCAGTGACTCCCGGAGCTCTCTCTCAAGCCCATTTATCTACCCTCAGCCTCAGATATGGATATCAACTGCCTCAGAGACATGCCCTCTTTGGTGTCACACAGGGTCTTCACAATCAAAGGGACCAAGCTGTCAGTCCCCAAAGTATTTATCTTTCGGTGTCATCGGTGTGATTGCCTCTTCACGCTAACAAGATCCTGCATAGTAGAAATCCCCAGGCTGAAGCTAAGCTTGGATGCAATCACGTCCCAGTGTAGCCAAAGAACTGGTGATTAGGAGAATAAAAGATAAGACTGGCAAGAACAGACATGAAAAAATGCTCGACATCACTAACCATCAAGGAAATGCAAATTAAAACCACAATGAGATATCACCTTACTCCTGTTAGAATGGCTTTTATTAGGAAGTCCAAAAAAAAAATAGTGCTGGTATGGATGCAGAGAGAAAAGAATGCTTATACACTGTTGGTGGGACTGTAAATTAGTACAAGCCCTATAGAAAACAGTATCGAGCTTTCTCAAAAAATTAAAATTAGATCTACCATTTGATCCAGCAATCCCACTACTGGGTATCTACCCAAAGGAAAAAAAGTCATTTAATCAAAAGGACATGTGCACTCGAATGTTGATTGCAGCACAATTCACAATTGCAAAGATCTGGAATCAACCCAAGTGCCCGTCAATTCATGAGTGGATTAACAAAATGTGGTACATGTATACCATGGAGTACTACTGAGCCATAAAAAAGGATGAATTAAAGCCTTTTGCAGCAATCTGGAAGGAACTGGAGACCATTATCCTAAGTGAAGTATCTCAAGAATGGAAAAACAAACACCACATGTACTCTCTAATAAATTGGAACTAACCAATGGGCACGCAATACACAGAGGGAAGTAAAAATCATTGGAAATCAAGCAGGGAGGAGGGGGTGAAGGGGGAGGAGAGAAGGGCAAAAACCCACCTAATGGGTACAATCAACACTGTTGTGGCGATGGGCACATTTATAACCCTGACTCAAGCCATGTAACAAAAACATTTGTACCCCCTTAGTATTTTGAAATTAAAAAAAAAGAAGAAGAAGAACAGGCCAGAGAGGGAAGCCAGGAGTCTGCTCTGGATATTGATTCTTTGACACGGCCCCATGGACTCCCATTTGAGCTTCATTAAGAGAGTTCTTTGTTGACGTTCAGTAAGTTCCTATATGATACAAGTTTGTTGGCCAAGTGTTAAAAATGTGACCCACAATGGGCAGAGAGGCCTTGAGAGTATAGCATGGCTTTGACTCAGTGAGGATGCCGGGGGACTCGGCGCTCCTGGGTTTGCAGTTTGTAGGCATCACATAAAACTTCAGTGTTCTTTACACCCACAGGGATGGCTACAGTAACTTGGAAAAGAAGAACACAAATAGAAAATAACAAATGTTGGCAAGGATGTGGAGAAATTGGAGCCCCCATATATTGTTACGGGAATGTAAAATGATTCAGCCACTGTGGAAAACAGTTTGCATTTCCTCAAAAAGTTAAACATAGAATTACCATATGACCCAGCAATGCTACTCCTAGGATTCCAGAGAATTCTTAAGATAATGAAAACAGGTACCTGAATAAGTACATGTATACACATGTTCAGAACATTCACAACAGCCAAAAGGTGTAAACCATCTAAATGTCCATCAGCTGATGAATGAATAACAGTTGTGGTATACACATTCAGTGGAATATTATTAATCTTTAAAAAAGAAATGAACTACTGACATATGCTTGACATGGACGAACCTTGAAAATATTATGCTAAGAGAAAGGAGCCCGACATAAAAGGTCACATACTGTATGATTCCATTTACCTGAAATATCCAGAATGGGAAAAATTCACAGAAACAGAAAGCAGATGGGTGGTTGTCACGTGGTGGGGGAGGAGAAATGGATAGTAACTGCTTAATGGGTACGGGGTTTTCTTTTGGAGTGATGGGAATGTTTTGGAACTAGAGAGAGGTGACAGTTGCACAACGTTGTGAATGTACTAAATGCCACTGGATTGTTCATTTTAAAATGGTTAATTTTATGTAAATTTAAAAGCTGTAAAAAAGTGCTCAACGTAATTCTCCACATTGACATACACAGAAGAAAATATTAACAATCATTTCCGTAAAAGCAGAAAGAGGTATTGAAAATAAAACTTCAGTGTTGTCACCGTGGACACCAGCGGGTGGCAGTAATGAGGCACCACTTTCAAGAGCCCACAGCAGCAGGAGCCCTTCCTGCAAGGCTTGTCCCTGCATGTGTCAGGCACTTCCAGGGACTCCCAGGAATTATTGAGAAGGGCTTTGAAGGGAGCTGAATGTCCTATAGAAGGCAGAGGAAAGAGCCAGTGAAATCTCAGTAACTGGTAACACAGCCCTGTTTGCACTTAGAAGTCAGGGAGGCCTGAGGAAACCCAAGTTACACTGACAACCACTCTCCGTGCAGACCCGCCTCTCCTCATTCTCTCATCTAATAAGCCACTGAGTCCTATAGAGTCTACCTCCATCCTCCAGCTAGCACCTGAGTCCAGGTCTCCGACTTGGACTGACACACCCGCACCTCACCTGGCCTCTGCCTCTACTCACCCATACCCCCCATGCATCCCTGCTGCTGCTGCAAGGAGCTTGCGAAGATGCAAGTCTGATTTTGTGGGTCACCATCGCTTACACTCTCGCTACAACTGAAGCGAGCTGAGAAAATACTGTGTTCTGCCTAGAACCACTCTTGTCTTTCTCCAGACATCTGTGCATTGCCTGAAAAAGCCCAAGGAGGCCCCTGGCAGGAGGGAAGGGTATTGAGCCCTGATCAAACCAAGAGAGCCTATAGCATATTCAGCCAAGAGTATTAGCAGCATGAGGAACCACAGAGACAAGAGACAATTTATAAAAATAGTACACACTTCCTATTTTTTAAATATTTAAAAATATACTCCTCATCCCTTTTGTTTATAATGCACCATTTTCCAGTTGGTACACAAGACGTTTTAGGTGGGCTGCAATGTCTCAGCTGTTAGACCCACAGGATTTTATAGTAGGAAGTAATCATTTCATCTAGCTGTTCTTAGACTTTGTTCTAGGAAACTCTGGTTCTGATAACACCCAAAGGTAAAGTACAAGAGGAATGAACCTTGCCAATGTTGGTTTTATTAGCCTATTGTGGCAAGAGGGTGTGCATACCCAATGAACTACGAGATGATTCAGTAAGAGGCGTGGGAAAGGGCTTTTTGCAGGGTTTGTGTTAAGTGATTCTAAGGTGGGAAGGGGAGGAGAAACAGGAATCAGGTCAGGGTGGGATGTGTCATGAAGCAGGGTGGTTTAATCATTGGGTCTCTCAGAAATCTTTGCTCAGGAAGTGGAGGAATGGAGTGGGTCTGGGGAAGGAGTTGGTAAGAAAGAATTAGTCACTCAGTGTCAGTAACCTTGCAGCTGTGTTGTGGCCTTGCGTTAAATACTGGTTTTGGTCAGCCTTGCGCTGGCCTTGTTTATGACTGTCCGGAATGTCACAGTCCGCTCAGCATGGCTCGTTTCCACTTGAAGTCAGTGGGAGTTCCTGGAAGAAAGGGATCTATCTTTAAATGAGCCTGGAAAGTACTTGTTGCACAATGTTAAATAAACATAATACTGGGGTTTCTGGAGCTTTTAAAATACTAAAGTGAATTGTGAATATCCCAAGACACCTTCGATTTCTTTTCAACACAGCTGCCTGGGCGAGTCTCTTCCAACGTAAGTCAGGACTCCCAGTGGTTTCTCATGCCCCCACCCCAGCCTCCAGCCAACCTCTCTGCCCTCTTTCCCTGTATCTAGCCCTTCTCTCTACTCCGCGGGCTGCCCTGCCTCCTTGCTGTTCCATGAGCACTGTGTTCCCTGGGCCCCAGATGCTCTTCCCCAAGCAACTGCCTAACTTGCTCCCTTCTCTCTCAGGTCTTTATTCAGATTGAAACTTCCAGTGAGGCCTTCCCTGATCACCCTGTGCAAAATCTATCCTCCACCCACCCCCAACACTCCCAAACACTCTTTCACTGCTTTATTTTTCTTCTTAGCACTTATCACCAGCTAAGATACTAAACATTTAATTTTTCTTGTGTACGGTCTCTCTGCCCAGGTGGGTGGGGATTTTTTTTTTTTTATTTCATCTGGTGGTTTATCCCTAGGACCTGGAACTGTGGCTGGCACAAAATAGGCACGTGATAGAAATGTGTTGAATGAATGGATACCCAAACCCCTTCCAAACTTCTCCTCCTACAAAGAAAGTGGTGAGGGAGGCCTCTATGTTTTCCATTTATAGACAGTAAAGAGGTTTTGGAAGAACACATGAGGGGGCCCCAGGCCCCCTTCTTGCAGGGCTTTAGGACCAACCATCCATACCTTACCACCCAACCCAACTTTCCTGCAAGGTCCACCCAACCACCCTGGAATTAAATACCGCAGACCACTAGATGGCAACGTTCACCACGATTCTTGAGCTTCTCAGCCACTCCCTCCTCCCTCCTCCCCACTCCCTGCTCCAAGCCTTTGAAATCACCTTCGTCCCAGAAGTGATCAATTCTGAGGAATGGCTACCACTCCCTACACCATCTCTACACTGGAAAGAGGCCTAAAGTCAAATGGCACCACTTACCAACTAGCCCATGCCCACCCTGGTGCAGGCTAACCCTTTGCTTAGGAGCAAACGATGCTTTTAAGTATTTCTAGTAGTACCCTTGGCAAGGCATTGGTCCTCTTTGAAAAGCTGCAGGACTCCACACCCCGCCTCTTCTATTTAGCCTGTGGCCCACTTGGCACAATCCTGCCTCTTTCTCTCTACCTCTTGCCCGTCTGTCCCTTTATAGGATAAAGCACAGGTTGAGATGCCAATTCTATTTCTAGCCTTTAGCCAAAGCAGTCTGAGAGGCAGCATGGAATGGCGACTCATTGGAAGGGACTTAGCACAAACTACGTCTCCATCACAAACTGTCCGAGGACCCTTGGCAACTTAGTCAACATCTTCAACTTGGGTTTATGCAGCTGTGTGATGAGGATAAAAATTCCTGGACCAGACAGATGCGGTCAGCCTTAAATGAGAAGATACACGAGGCTCCAAACCAAGCTTTCTACAAAGCATTGTTTTCCATTTCCAGATATCACCTGTAATTATACTCCAAAACTTAAATCAGGGTGATTGGCTGACCTACTGAACCTGTCTCTGTATTCGTGGCCAGTCTGAAGATGTCTCGGTGAACAAAAACTCTATGATTGAACTCCTCTACATCGTCTTGGGTGACAGACCCTTAGCTCAAGGTATGTCAGCAAGTGCACACGTAGAAAGCTATCGTCTTCATGCATGAGCACCAGCCAATCAGCAAGTATTTATTGGGAACCTGTCTTTTGCATGGGTATTTTAGGAAGATTATTCTGGAAGCAAAACTAAGACAGATGAGGGGAAAGAAAAAAGATAAACACACCAAGTCACTCTTTAGTGAAATGCCATTGTTTCTGATTCTCGAGAGGAAATATATGTCAAGGAACATTAGAGTGGTCATTGGTTTTTGTTCCCTGCCTCTCCCTTTTGAATCAATAAATCCAGAAATAATGGTTCCATTTTAGGAGCAAGGGCACACAATGGGGACTGTTCACTCACTGTAGCCAGGCTATTCCATACAGACTGTGCCTATAAGTAGAAACAAAAAAGCTCAATTGTGCCTGTGGCCCAGCCATACCTCGGGCTGGGGACTGCCTGTTTCCTAATCAGGTCTCCTTTCCCAGAAATCACCCTACAGCCCAAGCCCTCCCCTTCCCCCCTAGAACCATCCGGCTGACTTGACTCCTTGAGCTTCCTTCACATAGTGAGACATCACCCTTCCCTCTCTCCCACCTCCATTGTCCCAAGGCCCTTCTTCCTTTACCCTATCTCAAAGTGCTACCAGACACTGGTCCATTATGGTTCAACTCTTTCTCAGTTCACGTTCCGAGTGTTGAGACATCAGAAGAGAAAAAGGAGATTATTTCCTGTGACTTGGCTTTATAAAAATAGCATGGATTTTATAAAAAGAAGAACAGGACAGGAGTGGTGTTTGTTCACCTAGTAGTTACTCTAATTATAGATGGTGGGGTGTCATGAACAACCATATTGGGTGACAGGCGGGTTGCATCAGACAGGATGTCTCATTTCCAACTTCCCCTGTTAATGCCCTGCACATGCCCTAATCAGCATTTTAAAATTACAACCTGATTGTTACACAAATAGAAAGTCTTCCTATTAGCTGAGTTGTGGCCTGTAATTTTGTATTACCAAAGATATTTTTAATTCCCAGAGCCCAGCTTTATTCTTCCAGATTTTGCTGATTTACTATTGTCTGAGAAATAATGGACACTGAGGAGTTTCACCTGGAAGAAGGAGAAAAAGCTGAAATCTTGTTTCCATTACAGAAGAGTGTTGTGTCCCACGCACCCCGCCCCCCAACCCTGTATCCTTTGCTGTTGTTATTTAGTAGTAAAACTGCTGTTGCAAGAACATGGAACATGGAAGAATTAGGATACCACAAGCCCAACATTCAAATCTGGCATGTCCTCTCCCACAGAACTTAGAACTAGAACTTAAAAAAAGAAAAATCAGCCTGACATTAAATGAATTCAGTACCTCTGAATTTATTTATAAACTTGTCCTTGTCTTTTCATACCTAATGAATTTCTGGGAATTTTCTTTGAGGGTGGAGCCCCTCAAAGCAGCTGCTTATGCCTCTAACAGAAATCACAAACTGGCCATTCACAAACCACAGCCAGCCAGCGGATGTATTTAGTTTGGCTCATATGGTATTTTTTGAAAATAAAAATTAGTTGTCAACATCTTAAAAATTCACATAAAAATACAGATTTATATAAAATAGATACAGATTTATATAAAAATACAGACTTACATATTGCCTTGGGAAAAATAAAATCAGATGAGGCAGCCCTGGGATGTCATCTCCACATGGGTGGTGGGGCCCTGGACCGTTAACCCAGTAGGACACACATAAGCAGGATCATTCACAGGAAGGGCAAGGCTGGGAAAGTGACCAGTTTTCTTCCATGCCCAGATGTCTAGATTTGTACCCCAATTCCAGGGAGCATTCAGTTCTGCTGCTACCGCAACACGTCTGAAACGAAATACATCTTCCTAAATACCTGCTCAAAGATCTGGTTTCTAAATGCAGCACAATATGCTTCCCTTTTCCTTTTTTTTTTTTTTCTTTTTCTTTTTTTTGTTGTTTCTGGCTACAATTGGAAGCAGAGGCTTCCCTCTTCCTAACCATGAAACCAGCTTTGACTCTGCCCTCTTCTCCCCTGCCCCTCCCCCTTCCCCACCAGTTGCCAAGCCCTGCCATTTAGTCCCTCAAGACTCTACTGAGTTATAAGGTGGCCACCAGCCACGTGAGCACTTCAGTGTGGCTCATGAGAACTGAGATATGCCGTAAGTGAAAAACACACCTTACTTTTAAATACTTAGGTACAAAACAAAATCTAAATTAACACATTAATAATTTTATATTGATTACCTTTATATTGAAATGATAATTTTGACATATTAAATAAAACATATTATTCAAACTAATTTGCCCATCTCTTTTTACCTTTTTAAATTTATCTTCTAAAACATTTAAAATTATATATGGAGCTCACATTCGTGGCTCACGTTATCTTTCTATTAGACAGCACTACCACAAAACATCTCTTGGATTTGTCCTAGCCTTTCTGGCATCAGTTCCACCATGTTAGCCTAGTCTTTCCTTTCCTTTCACTCCCAGAATTTGACATGTCCCCTAAAGACTTCAAGGCCTTTCTCCACTTCTAATTTATTCCACACACCCTGGCCGAGTTTATCTGCCTAAGACACTGCTTTATCAGGAAACACTCCTGCTCAAACACTAACATCAGCTACCAGCTCTACTCCATAAAGTTCAAACTCTTAATAACAAACTGATAACAGCTTCCACTTTAAAAACCTCGTTGTGCACTTCATGCAATTCTCCCAACAACCTAGCACGAACGATGCCAGACTCTTGGTTTTCTAAACAGAGCAGAAAAGACTGCAACATTTGATTGAGCTGGAGGTAGAGGGGAAAGCACCTTTGATCTGAAAGGTTACAAAGATGACATAGTTAAAGCATCTAAACAGCAGTTCTTTTCGCTTCCGATGGTTTATACAACACCTCACAATCAGCTAAAGAGCAATCAGCATCTGCACATGTTGGAACTGACCTATTTTTTTACATTAGTGGAGAGAAAAAATAACAGAGTTGAGAAAAGAAACTGTTATATTTGCATCTCGGAAAACCAAAACAGGAAATTCAATCAGAAAAGTTTAAGTGAAATACTACTCTTTGCTCATCCACTCCAGGTCCAAGGTTTAAAATTGTACACATAGCTTTGTCACCAACTAGGTAAATTTGAATTATGCCAATGTGAAATGCTGTCGGATAACAATAATTAAAATATCATTTCATCTCAAAATTTGAAAAGAAATTAACTAAAAATTCAGCAGGCATTATATAAATCCAAAGCTAGAAGAGCTCCTGATTCATAAACTGTGTTGATTATAATTCTATATAGCAATATGTACAGTACTTACCTTGGGAAAGGGGATCTTTTATCAAGATTTATCTCTATTTAAGTTTTGAATTATGCTATGTCTTCAAGGTTTTACCTTTTTCATAAACTTAACTGTCCTGTACATATTTTCTTTCATTTTCTCAGCTACGACTCACATAGGTCTTGCCACATACAGTTTAGCAGGGTCGTTCAGTGCACTGGTCTTGAAAGCAAATATTCATTCTATCATTTACTGTTATTCTCTTTTAGACAAGTTGTGTTGCCGGTCAGTGCTTCGACTGCCTCTTCTGTAAATTGGACACAATTATATTTTTCACACAAGATTTTGTAAGAATTCAACAGGATGGCCGGGCGCGGTGGCTCACGCCTGTAATCCTAGCACTCTGGGAGGCCGAGGCGGGCGGATTGTCCTGAGCTCAGGAGTTCGAGACCAGCCTGAGCAAGAGCGAGACCCCGTCTCTACCAAAAATAGAAAGAAATTAA